>JNEU01001043.1:0-69024 GCA_000697475.1 Lichtheimia corymbifera B2541
AAGGAAGCTAAACCCTTTCCGTGACTATAGGAATGATAAAGTGTTCAAACCTATGACAGAGGCACAGCTTTTAGAAAACATTGAGCACATGACCAGCATTGTATTCCCTGCTATAAAAGAACGCACAAACCATGTGATACAACAACAAAAGGAGCACTTTGACAGCACACATAATATCATAACCTTTACACCTGGAGATCATGTCATGGTTAAAATACCCACGCGTACAGGCAAGCTAACACCGGTATACGAAGGCCCTTATCGGGTATTACGTCAAAATAATGGAGGTGCATATGAATTGCAAGATGAAATGGGTGAACAACTCCCTCGCAATTACACACCTTCTGAGCTCAAATTGGTCGATCAAGATGACTTGGTCCCTACAGACGAGCTCTATGAAGTAGAATCCATTATCAATCACCGTGGCAAACCTGGCAATCGCGAATACTTAGTCCGATGGAAAGGATACGGACCACAAGATGACTCCTGGTTAACACCTGACAAATTCTCCTCCAACAAGACGATCAAGACATATTGGGAACGAAGAAAAAACTCACTCCACAAGCAACGACCTTCCAGCATCAACAAGAAAACGCAAACGTACGGTAAACGAGACACCCACAGACAAGCCAACACGACGCAGCAAACGATCACAGCAAGCTTAACTCGTCTCTCTGCCTATATACCTCGAGACTGGGAGGGGGTGATGTTGTATTCTGTCACTGTTTACGGATACGATACATAGAATCATAGAATAGAACGTCCCTCACAAGCACATGACCCATCAACAATAACAATAGAATAGCATAAATAGGCATCATTCCAACAGCTAGAATCAGCATCTCAGATCTTTCATCCTTATTCTCATTAAAATCATACACACGAGTCCTAAAGGATTTATCTTGTCTCTTTTCTTTATTACCAAATATCACAGGAAGAACTTTATTTGTGCTGTCTGTGCTCATATATAAATATTGACAGGGGTCACCTGGGTTGGGATAGGTTTTATCTATCAAACCCAGACCACAGAATACGACAATTATCAATACTTGATCAAATGGAAAGGATACTCTGAAGCTCAAAATACTTGGGAACCACAGGACAACCTCAATGCTGAGCGTCTTGTGATAAACGAAGATGAAATATAATGATAAAACAAAGGAACAATAAAAATGAGTCTCTTTGAGATTGATGTTTATTCTGAAGACGATGCTCCAATGCTTTTATATCTTAATTCTAGTGTCGGGTGTATAGTATGCAAATAGGAGAGGATGCCAGAGATGTATATGATGTGCAAGTAAATGTTGTCACATTAGATCATGCGTACGTATGAATAGGAGGTGAATAAACAAAGACTAACGTGTGTCGTATTGTTGTGATAATAAATGTTTAACCGATATCCTCAGTGTTTTCTGCTATACGTGTGCACCACACCTCTCCTTTCGCAATATTGGGATCAGCGAAAGCAGGCACAGCAAGAAGCCAAGGCTACACGAGCTCAACGTAAACGGGCTGCCAAAAACAACGCTAGCGCACAGACCAGCAATAAGCGACAACGTCGACACGCTTAGGAAGATCTTTTCCCTATTCAATTTTTCCCACCAGGTTTTTTACTACAGCGTTTTTCTGATCATCCTAATTACACAAGCGTTTATCTTGCACACACAATCTTACAACGGTTGTTCCAACCTGGAGGGGGGTAATGTCATAGACACAACTCAATCATCATATGTTGGTTCCCACAGCTGTCATTTAATTCTCCTATCATCTCATGTTTGTCACACTTACATTCTCCCACGCATGAATCTTACCCTATATGGCTGTCAGGTACATTGGCACAGACACGTACGTAAGATTATGGGTATATCGAGAATACCATCATCGTTAGTAATCATGGTGTGAAGGCGTGGGAGAATCAGGTTATAGCAGGATCAATCATTTAGATATAAAAGAGTGGACACTTTCATTGAATAAAGGATAATCTTTCAGTCTCACTTGACTTATTATTGTCTTTTTCTTATAATCTCATTTCTCTTTATTCCACTCGATCACAGTGATCAAATAAGAGAATAACACAAAAGTGTCAATGAGAGTAAAGAAAGATAGCTATAATGGGGAAGGGGAAATGGTAAGCAAAACGAACATCTTCTACGTCAATCCTTCAAAGTGAAACATACTGAAAATGCCTATCGGCAGGTAATGATATCCAAAAGGATGAATAGTAAAAATGGATGAGAAGGGAAGATGAAACAACAGAAGAGGAACAGGCTTAAATACTGAGAAAGGGGAAAGCACTACAAGAAAGATAAAAGGAGGTGTAAAACTAAGGTAACAAAAAGACTAAAGTGAAGAGCAAACATTTCAAAACCATTGATAATATGAGACCACTTATAACCCCGAAGAAGCAGCACAAGCGTAAAAGTTATGGTTACGATGAAAACAAGAAAACAACAAGATGCAAGAAAAAGGAGATGTATTACTTGCCGAAAAAGGACTTGCATTCATTGCAGCTGTAGCCTGAATGCCACGTATTGCAAAGAACATATCGACGAGCACATTGCAAATCCCGGTTCTTGAGTTTCATTTCCCTCCTCATTTTATCTTGGTAATATTTTATGAGCATTTATCTATTCACATAATAAATCCTGCTCATAAAGCCGAATTTTCTGGTGAGATCGTATATGGGTCGTTTTGGCCAGTTTTGGACCAGCTAAAATTTTCTTGAACCGATCACCGATTAACCCTTTGAAGTATATCCCCATACCAGACACAGTGAACAAAGTATAACGGTAATATTCTTTGAAGGATTCTCTGTTGGTTGATACAAGCCATGAACCTTTATTGCTGACACAGGTTCTAGTGGGCAGGGAACAAGGGTGGTCCAATTTTAGGCCAAAGGCCGCTATAGCACCCATTAATAACAAGCATAAGTAAGAATGGCAATAAAATATACACACCAGGACGATATGGTGGTTTGACAGAGAGAGTGAAACACGTAAAAGCGATTGATCATAAAGATAGAACGCACAAAGCTGCACAGAGAGCCAAGGATGAGAAACAATGACAATGAGATACAAGGGTTGCACATGCTTACAGATAAAAGACTTGATAACGTAAATGAAATGATCCTAAAGACAATAGGGAAAAGAGACGAAAAGAGGGGAGAAACAACAATGGGGAACAACGGGTGTTAAATACAAAAGAGAATCATGCGTGCAAACTAACGAAACAATGGAATCATGGGACAGGCAAATATACATCCGGATCACAATTTTGCTGAGCTTGTTCAAACTGTTGCGGAGATGAGATGATATGAATCATAGCGTGTATTGGAATCAATCGAAACGCACGTTCTTCTCCGTACTCTTTTACTTTTTTCACACATCATGGTGCACGTTGGTATTGTTGGTGTTGGTCTTGTTGGATCTGAATTGCTTTCCCAATTGGCAGCTACTCAAGCGAAGCGCCTCAAGGTGGTTGGTCTCACGAATTCGCGTAAAATGATCGTGTCTGAGAACTACGCTCCTTTGTCCCTTACTTCATGGCAACAGTCGCTTGAATCCAGCACCACTGCTTCCGATCTCAATCAGTTTGTCAAGTACATGAGCAGCTCTCCTGAACATGCTGTTATCGTTGATTGTACTGCATCTGATGCTGTATCTCAGTTGTATCCCTCTTGGTTGTCTGCTGGTGTCAGTGTGGTGACTCCCAACAAGAAAGGCTTCTCTGGTTCCCTTGACTTGTACAAGCAAATCGAGTCGCTTGCTGCCAACTTGGGTGGAAGCACTGGTAACAACAAGCCTCTTGTGTATCATGAATCGACTGTGGGTGCTGGATTGCCCGTATTGAACACTTTGGCCGATCTCGTAAAGACAGGTGATGAGATCCAAACGATCGAAGGCATCTTTTCTGGCACACTCAGCTACTTGTTCAACAACTTTTCTTCATTGTCTGCTGATGCCAAAAAGGAGTCATTTTCTTCCATTGTCAAGGTGGCCAAGGAACTTGGATACACTGAACCTGACCCTCGTGATGATTTGAATGGTATGGATGTCGCTCGCAAGGTTACTATCTGTGGTCGTTTGGCTGGCTTGGATCTGGACTTGTCGACTTTGCCTGTGGAAAACATCGTTCCTGAACCATTGCAAGCTGTTGCTTCCGCTGATGAATTCATGGCCAAATTGCCCGAGTTTGATGACCATTTCTCAAAGCTGAATGAGGACGCCAAAAAGGATGGCCAAGTGCTTCGTTATGTCGGTCTCGTGGATGTCAAGGGTGGTAACAGTGGAGTCAAGTTGATCAGGTATGTGGTGCATGGCATGGGGAAATACACGATTGACTCTTTTCTTTTATTTAGATACCCTGCCTCTCATCCTTTTGCCTCCTTGTCTGGCAGTGACAACATTATCAAATTCACCACAAAGTACTTCCCCAACGGCCTCATTATCCAAGGTGCCGGTGCTGGTGCAGCTGTTACTTCCTTTGGTATTTACTCCGATTTGCTCAAGATCCAAGAACGTGTCGAAGGCTATTAAGCATACACTGCTATGGTTTTTCAAGAATGGTTTTTGGTCTTGTACGCATCAATGACGATAAATGTGTGTTTATGAATGAGGCTCAACATGCATATGAACAATGGTGGAAATGAACTGAAGGGCTATATCGTGAATGGTGGTTAAGGATCAACAATGGCGGAGGATTCAGAGGTGGATCGAGAGGATATGCTGCAAATGGTGGGTAAGGATCAAGAGAAAGGCAAATGATTGGGTATTGAAGGTTATTGATGAGATCTCTTGGGGCATAACCAATTTTGAGTTGAGCTATAACTGGTGTTGTGGAAGGCTTATCACAGTAAAAGATTAAGAATGTAAATGTTTCAGTGAGTAATCCAACACTTTATTAAAAAGCATTCCTTTATGCTCGATATCGCAAGATTTGGGTCAGTGCGGGTTAAAGAAAAAGAATAGGTTTGGAAGAGTGGAGTAATAACAAAGTCAGGATAAGCCAATAACCGGTATTGCATATAATGCAGCATCACGTTCCTAAAAGCAGGGGGTTCTCCACATGTCCGTATATCCCTTGTAATGGCAGTTGTCATCCTTCCAACATGGGCAACCGAGAACACTTCAAGAAAGCCGACATGCATGTATAGTCCTACTGGAGAGTTAGAAAAAACCTGGCATACACATGTTAGTTGGATTTTTGCAACACATACCTTTCTCCACTATCCAATAGCGCACCCAGAGTGGTAGTACTTGTGAAAACCTGTTGACAAGTTGTGTGCTGTCATCGGCATGTCTTTGATATCCTACGTATGGCACCATCCTTTGCTAAACATTGTTGATGGACCCCACAGCTTGATCCAAATACGATGTCACTGGTGTTCCTTCATGATCGAGCCACCGATAATGCAAATGTAGCCATTTCTCCACCGGTTTGCCTTATTGTAAACTTTGTCTTTGCTTGTCGTTGCTACCGAATCAGACATTGAATCATCAATAAAGAGCAAAAAGGGTTTCATTAGTGTTTCTTACATGTACCTTTCATCTTAATGCGATCGTCAAAGTCAGTGATAGTGTCCCATAAGCATCCAGCGTATTTGAACACGCCAGCATTGAATGAGGTCTCCACGAGGGTCAAGATAAAGGTTGTGGACTTTGATCGCTTGAAGACTTGTTCCAGAAAGGACACCTTCCATAGAGCTACGTTGAAGTTGAGTATTCACGTAGAATCATTACACAAATAATAGTCTTACGTAGAACAATCCAATCGTTTTGAAAAGGACCCAGGGCTATATTGTAGACCAGCAAGCTTGGAAAAAGGACGCGAGCCTTAGATCGTTTGCATGTTCGCTGCAGAACCCAGGAGCAATGAGAGTCTCAGGTGCCATCTACAGGCTGCCATCGTTTGAAAGCACAATGTAGCGAAGAAGTTGCTGTCAATGTCAAATGTCAAGTGGAACGAAATGGAGTTGGAGGGGAAAAGAGTAGACGTGGGAAAGGGAGAACTGCCATCTTCTGCATGAAATGTTACACGACCCATCCACACACCAATGTTGATTACAATCCTTTCATAAAGTACATTTTTTGACCCATCATACATTAGCTATACTTTAGCTTTGGGTAAACCGGATTGATACTCATGATCGCTGATTCCAATGGTCTTTTTTTGTACCAAACCACTCAATCTTAATATCCGTCATCTCCATGTAATGGTTCGGCTCATACAAGAATAGATCCAAAGTTGCATTCGGGTTAGACATCTTGGGGATTTTGAATTGTAATATGCCTAGTGCACCATACACGTAGTCAACATGATCCATGCACCATCCAGTGGATAGCCCCAATGACTGCAAAAGATAATAAAGTTCCTCTGGGCTCATTTTTTCTATGCTTTGCTTGTTTGATATTCTAGCATCCAATATCTCACAAAGACAATCAGCAACAGCAGCGATTCTCTGCATCCCAGCACGTGCTACTCGATCGCATCCCGATCACATTTCAAGCGACGCAATCATATAGCTCATTTTGCATACTACGTTTACAAAGTTACCAAGTAGATTTCCCAACATGATTGTGTGGCTTTATTGATGATGGATGCTTGTTTCAGCTATATCGTGCACGCCTTGTCAATTCCATACACCTTTTCCACCACCATTGGCTTTCCATTCATGTATACAAGTAATCAGTCAACTGGGGTACCTTGTATCATAAAATTGCTTGAAAGCTAAAAAGTCGCCTTGACTACAAAGTTCTCCAGTAATGCTGAAGGGGTCCTTGCTGGCATTCTTCATGGTATAACGTTTTGGTAACAGAGTAAGATCGCAGGAAACCATGGCTCTATGTACAAGGCAACAGGCGTAGATACCACCCACAATATCCAATGGCATATTTGTACATGCTCACAGCACAGCAACCCACTAATAAGTATCAGGATGATCCTTCAGTATCGTAAGTAAAGTGTCACATTTTCGGATTGCATGGAAACAGAATCCACTGAATCTGCATTCACTCGACAACGTGTTCACCGTTTTTCTCCCATACATAGCAGTTGTCTTTTTTATCCATCCCAAACATGCGATGACGCATAATACGTAAAGCTTTGGAATGCATTTGGCATCGTTCATCTTTTAGAAAAAGACATGCATGTAAGTATGATTCTGAAAATATTGTCATTTATGCACCTGCACGTACTTTGAATGCGTTCTTGGTTTCATCAAGTCATTCCAAAGAGTGGAAAAGAAGGAAGGATGTGTAAATTGCAACGTTAATCTGTACTATGCTTTGTGTTACAAGCAAGATGACGGCCTGCTTAGGAAAAAAGTGGGTATCCTTAATTTAACATGTTTCGCGGTATACATAATAAAGGCAGATTGAAGACCATATGCTGTCATGGTGGGTTGTATTTGGGGAGAAGCAGAGTGTGGTAATATCAACCTTCAGAAGATGTCTCTTAGTCCCGATGTTGGTGATGTGGCATATCACACGTAATCACAATGAGATATCAAAACACCACCAAGATTCCATTCAGGTTCAACAGCAGGTAATCGTGATTCCTTAGCATACAAGCTGCAAAAGCTACTATGCGAGACCAACCTCTCCAAAGCATGCATTCGTTATTGGATAGGCAAAAAAGTTCGTGAAAATGAGAGCAATGCAATGTGCATACCCATTTTCCAAGGGACGCCACGATGCTCTCGCTTTGGTTCCTTGCTGTGGTTTATAAATTATACTATGTACATCAATGATGTACAAAGTTGTACATACGCAATGTAAGTTTTTGTATTATCAAGATGATCGTCAAATGCAATCGGTATCCTATTTATAAGTCCTCATCCAACCCTTTTACTTTGATCCGCCAGCCTTCACTTTACGTTTCCATTCTCAATGATCCTTACACAACCTTCACGATCCCGTTCTCAACATGCCGTATCCAATCACGAGGTGTGTATCACCACCATATAATCCCAACATAGCCACGAATGCACCATGCACACTGAGATCGTATCCTGCAATGAAATGCTAGTCTCAGAAGCGTCTCTTGTACTGCTGTTAGCTGAAGTGACTAGCTCAAACTATGTAATCCTTTGGACATTGTAAATAATCCACCGACTGCGTGTGGTGCCGATGTGGTGAACAAGAGGAGGTGGCTACGTGATGGAAACTAATGAGTAATACAGATCCACATACTGTACCTCCAGCAAAATGACTTACCATGATGCGTCGTTGGGGATCATTGCTTGTAAGCCGCCTGCACATCCCATATAGGTAATCAAATTTGCTGCCGCATATACAATTCTCAAATCCTTCTTGAATGATCTGTGATGCTCATGACAAGTCTCATACTCATATACGCCACCATCAAGCAGTTGATCGGTAAATGTATCCGAGTCATGTTTGAAAAGCATTTGCTGGTGATGCGATATCCATGAGTGATATAATTGGTTGACGCGTACGGTTGCATAAACGTAATGTTGCCATCTGAAACCTCCTTTGTCTCTCCAAATGCCGCATAACGATATCACACCATTCCTCAAACCAACACGCTGCTGCATTCACATTGCCGAATTCCACATGTCAAGTTGGAAAAAAAAGGTCAAGGCGTGCTTGATCCTCTTATCCTCACGTGTAATGCAATAGTAGCTCTCCTCGTAATCTTGAATGACGATTGCCATCCTTGTAAATGCCTGATTTCATATTGTTGTGTGCCAAAGATAGCCCGTAACTCGATTGTTTGTAGTCGCCAATAATGATCCTCTCTTTTTAATGTTGGCAGAGGACACTTGTCCAAGATTTCCAATGATGCTGCTGCTGCTTTGTGGGGTTTTAACACCAACAGGGGGATGTTCAAGCATGAGAGAGCTGTTTCTCCGGTGAACTACAAATGAATGAAAGAGTATGAGTTTGGCTATTTGCTTCAACGCAAGTGCTGTCTTACCATTCCAATTACTTTAACTGTTGTGATCCTTTGAAAACCCCATCATGCAATCCAGTGCCCTTTTGCTAATAGCAGTTCCACGGCTTGCTCTTTAGAGCGTTCTCCATTCCCAAATCGTAGGCATGTCATGGGTCAGATGTTGCTCTTCTTTAAATAAAAGTCAATACCTTGTTGACCAATACCAGGAATGCTTTCTATTCTTACCCTCATCATGATTGGTATTGACGTATCCACAATAGAGAACATGCAGTACTGTATTGGCTCATCCTCAGAATCGTATCCTTGACTTTTGTGAGTCCAAAAGGGCGTTGACATGGATATCCTTGGAAACGATAAATGACTCGCATCTTTTGTTTGAGGGTTGCTGCTTCGAGTGGCCCATGTTACGGGGTGTGAGAAAGAAAAGATGAGCTGCTGGGTGGTCATGCTGAAGGGTAGCTCGATCGTGGATCTGTGGACTTGAGTGTAGCCATCAGGAACACACACCGTAACCGCTGTCGCATTCAACGTAGTAATTGGGTTTTTCCTTTGGTGTCATTGAGTAGTTGGGAGCAAAGGAAGAAGAGTAGAGTATGCAGAGAATGTTGATTGCGCCCTTCATTACATATGTCGTGCATCTCTGGGTCTCCTCATTCGATGGTCAATGTCGTACAGATGTTTGATGCTGCATAACTAAGCAAAGATATCCACCTCCCTTGGCTCATCTGACATCCCCCTCATTCGATACAATGCAACATGTGATCAGGCTTTCTATATTGATGTGATGGACCAAACGCAGCGAGAAGTTGGATGGATGATGTGGGAGGGGGACAATGCATGGCTATCTTTGAAAGAGAGGATTGGGTTGTGGGTGTGGTTCGGTAGAGCACAACAAAGTGGCCGTGGATAAGCCGTGGCGATTTCATTTCATGACCTCACGTTGAATATCTCGTTCAGGAATGCTCGTCGTTTTCCTCTGGTTCTTGTAGTCTTCGTTATCACCTTTCTTTTTAATGCTGCTGAAATCATATTGCGGTATGCCAAGATGAAGTGATCACCGATAGCTGAATGTTCTGTATCCTCATGATCCCAACGATAGCCCTCTCATTTGCATTCTGGCTAGTGATTCTCTTCCATCATGTCCATATTGTCGTCATTGATATGACTGGGGGATTGTTGATTTGTGGTACCATAGAGAAAAGTTCTTCTCAAATCCCCTGCTTGAAAGGTGGCCTCTTGACATACGAATATCATCATCATCCGAATAGCAGGCATAAACGATCCAAGACCGTGTCCAATGATGAGATATACTTTTGAATGTGGTCAACCGAATGATGGATGTATCATAAACGACAGCAAGGCACACCACTTAATCCATGTTCGAGTTTGGTCCTTGATCCATCATAGATACATGAGAGAGGGAGAGCAACTGGGCGAAATAAAGCAATCCAATTGTGTATCATCCTAGGATGTCGACACCTCCAATCTTGCCAATGCATATGTTGCTGCTCGTAGTAATCAGCGCTTTAATCTGAATTGATGGCTGTGATCAACAAGCCCTATCCAATCATAAACGTGGTCAATATGGTACGTTCGCTCATATATAGATACTATCCCATTCTCTTGATTTACCTTGAAAAGTACATCATGGCATGAACCATCTTGTACAAGTGTGCCAATAGACAATGCTTCTAGTAATTGCTCCACGAAGAGAATGATCGTAAAAACATGTCCTGGTTGCTGTTGAATAAAGAAAGTCGCTTTGAATAATCGCAGATCCATGATATCAGGCGCCATGGCTTGTCCAAAGAATGGTGACGAGTAAAATAGCAGCAAGGATTAATGTTTATCAGGCGGATCGGAAGGAGACAGAAAAGAGGGCACGATCAAATGTCTCATCCACATGGCATCATCCGATACGCGCTGTCCAAAGAGCACGTTCCCGTCCAATGACAGTAAGAGCAGTGCCAAATCCCACCGTAGATGGTGACAACCACGTGACCTCGGTCGCTAAACAAGTGCAAAAGGGTTCCAGGTTGAATGCTGACAAGGAAAAGACGGTCGATAGTATTGTCATTGAGTCCTTAACCCGCTGAATGTTGGACCATGCAACAACAACAGAGCATAATCGTTGTCGTTTGGCACCATCAGATTCAAATGAAATTGGTATCCGAACATTGAAATCTTGTTGCGTCTCCTCCTGTTTCCTCTGTTCCTTAGCCATCCTTTCCACTTTGATCGTATGAGCCTTTGGTAATCCTCATGGTAACCCTTGGCTGTAGCAATGTGATATCTTGACTTTCTTCATCAGCTGTAACCATCTCAAGGCAGTGACCATTCCGATCCTTATGATGCCAACAATGTTGTTGTGGGTATGGTGAGAAAGTGATGATTGGGTGTGTGAATCGATATAAAAGCTGTTGCTGATGATGATGACGTTTGCCACTTTTAGCATGAAGACTTGGATTCACATTTGAAGCTGATCATGTTGTTATGGGTATCAACAAGAATGGGAGGTCGTTGTCAGCTTGGCGATCATTGTTTTAGCTGCGTTGCTGGCATTCATCATTAAACCTGGTGATCCTCGTTGCTGCCATAAAATATCAGTCGCCAAAGCTATCATTTGCTACGATGTTGATATCATTGTCGAATCCGGCTTTTGGTATCCAATGCTTGCTGCGTCATTTGCACACCCAAAGTCAATTCAAACGTGCAGTTCCACCTTGAAATGGTATCACCACCAGAAGCTGTTTTTGCCAGCAGTGATGAGAATGTATTGTCCAAGCGTGATCTCGCCACTGCAATGAGTATGATGGATTCCATTTGGGCCTCTCTAGCGTTTCCCGTGGCTGCGAAAAGTAATAAAAGCAAGATCCATGCTGGTTGAACGTAGGCTTCACTTTTGGCATTTGCTGTATGATCGGTAAAATAGAGGGGCTTGACAAGATGTAGCTTTGATGACGCCATCCTCCCATATTGACAAAGCAGCTCATCCATCCATTACGCTTGTTTCAACCCAATCTTCAGCATCTGAGAGACCTTTGCTGGCTCCTGGAGCGCATAAAGATCCTTTGCTCCTTGACCAAAATGTTCATGCCACCACCTCAGACTTTGGACTGCCTTTTGCTTGCCCGAGGTACATCACGACATTGACTACTCAAACACACATCAATAGACGAACTACGCGAAAAGAAAACAATCATACATACCATGAAGGATTGTTCAGAGAATATATACAAATGCCATAAAGACAACCATGGACACCAAGGAGCAAGGGGATGAACTGCATAAGAGATGAAATGCATCAGCACCCTCGATAAATGGAATCACAAGATGTATCCTTGACACTTACCAGACAGCATTGAATTGTCCGTATTCATCCCATAGACGCTGATGACGATAGCTTTTTGGTGCGTGGTGCAGATTGTATACAAGGAGATCTTGATGTGTATGAAAAAGATGATCAGCCAGCTGCAACATGACAACCAATAAACGCACTCACTCTATGAGACCCTCTTTGATATGGTAGATTGACCCAAGAATGGAACACATGGTGTAGGTGAAGATCGAGTTGTGTGCTTGCTCATGAAGCTTCTGATAGTATCCTTGCGACAAAGTTACTGGCGTTGCAGCTCATGTCGGTCCAAGGCAACGACGTGAACGGCGATCAAGAGGCCGTGCGGATTGGTGTTTACTCCTCCATGTGAAACATTGGACGCGTTTTCAAAGCGATTGCAGCTGACGTAAAGTGGTGAACAAGGTGAGAGCTGCTGCCAGTGTCAACGGGGTGCATGGTTTGGTGGCAGATGCGAGAGGAGCGAGGTGGAAAAGAACAAGCAGGTTGCAAGGAGTGATCCCCCACTGCTGAAATTTAGGCCACTGGACCAAGCGTTTCGGACAACATGGCAGCTGTAAAATCTACCCATCCATTCAATAGTTAATGCAGTATCCAAGTAATCTATCATTTGCTATAGTGATGTCACGTCCACCTGCATACAATAATAAATACTGCCAGTTTTATTTACTATCTACCCCAAAGCAGGATAGCCCATGAAATCTCTTTCCATCACATGCAAGAGAATCTATTGCTAATCGAAAAAGATGTCTCTTTCTTTTTATGCCGCCCTTGATTGATAATTGAGACCTCATTGTATTCATTGCCCATATGACCTTTGGAGGAAATGAACCAAAAGAAGAACCAGCTAAATGCTACACAACAACCCTGTAGTATAGACATGCAACGTTTCAAGCGTGACAAATAAAAGATGCATCCAAAGAACCCTCAGCTCCCAATCGAATCAATTTTATGTATTTACATGTTCATCACATATATCGAGCAGGTCTCTGTATACATCAGCCATACTTTTAGCTTCTAGCAATCTGATTTGGTGTGCACGATCACTGATACCGGTTATTCGGCTTCCATTAGCAAACCGCTTGTCCTTGATGTCCTTCATATAATTATCAAGCTCAGATAAAAAAGACTGCCAAACTGCATGTGGATCAGTCATCCTTGGGATTTTGATACGAAAGATCCCCAAAACACCATACACATAATCAATAGGATCCAAGCAACGTCGCGTGGATAGCCCCAATGAGTGAATGAGAGCATAGAATTTTGGTACATTCTTTTCTTCGATTCCATGTTGGTTATGTTTTCTGGCAAATGATACCTCGATGAACGATTGAAGTACATCTTTTCCTCTTCTGCTCAATAAGTTAGCATATGTATATACAGCCTCAAAATGACCTACATACCATTGTAATTTACATGCCATCCATATACCACATTTCCAAAGTTATAAAGTAGATTATCAATGGTGATTGTGCTGCATGGAGATCTACTGCTATCGGTGCTGCATGTTTCAGACATAAGACGCACGTCACCAAAAGGCAAAGCCATTTCCTGCCATGTCCAGACACGTTTCCACCATTCATTTTGCATCAAGGTGAATAAAAGATTAGGCACTTGAGGGTATTCTTTTACGTATTTCTGGATAATGTCTCCCAATTCATGCGATTCCACGCCATGTCGTATAGCAAATTGATCTCTTGCATCCATCATTGAATGAAGGTTTGGTATCAGAGTAGGGTCACAATCAATCATGGCAATGCATTCAAGGCAACATGAATAAATATCGCCCATAATATCCAATGGTGTATCGGTTCGTGCACATAAAACATCAATCCACCAATAAGTATCAGGATGGTCTCTGAGGAGTTGCAGTAAAGTGTCACGTTTTTCAGGTCGCATGGAAACAGGATCCACTGGATCTCCATTTATATCAGCCACGTGTTCACCAATTTCCTCCCATATATGACGATTGTTTTTTGTGATCCCCCAAACATGCGATAGCGCATAATAAAAGGAAGGGATGTGTTTGGCTTCATTTATCTTCTTGATCATGCGTGCTTGATGGTATGTATTGGTAGCCGGTTGTATGATTTGCATACTGCATACCTCTTCTTCCGGGGACACATAGAGCAGCAAAAAGTATTCATTGTCCAAGAGTTGATAAAGTCCTTTTTCAAAATGCCGTTTACGGTGATCATCCTCCACATTAATATTGATCTAAAATAGCTGTCAATATTATTCCGAGATGTCATATGCACTTGCTTACTCTGTAGGGATCATTGGGGCATGTCATGTTGTAAAGCGGGAAAAGGGGAGGGATGCTGTATGTGCATGGCTGTGATGATATCATGTTTGGCTTAGACCTTTGTGTTACACACGTAAAAGCTCTCTATGGCACTTGAGTAGCACAAAGAACCAGGATCTTGTTTATCCAATCCCATTTTTCCTCATTCATCCGTGTAGCATCCAAACACATGGATATCAAGAGGTACTCCTTTTCGATGTGCTATTATTGACTGTGTGCTTAATTCCATCTCCTGTTTCCATGGATACGTTTGATATAACAGGTGAATCCGTAACGATTTTATTCACGAAATGACTGTACGCATGCCATTAGATAATAAGCGTTCTACTTCACGGTCTATTCCTTTGTAATTAATCCAACGAAAGTCAACAAAAAGGGATCTCAGGCTTGGGAATTGAAGAAAGATGAGCAACTTTTCCTGGGCAAAGTCTTCCGTGTTTAGCCATAGCTTTTCCAGATTGGGGAATCCTTGTAAGGCTGGTAGATGGTCTCCATGGATATCGTACAATGATAATCTGTTTATACGTGGACATCGCTCTGCAAGGTTCTCGAAGAATTGATAGACTGGATTAAACCATGGATCACCCTCCATAACCATTGGCTGGATACTCAAATACTCAAGTCGTGGTAACCTGGTCAGCAAATCCAATGTATCCAAGGACAATGGTGTTCGCTTTGGCACATAGAATTCTCTCAGCTTGGATTCAATCTCGTTGGCATGATACAAAAGAAATTGCTCTAAACCGGGAGCTGCAGTGCGTCCTTTGATGAAAACATTCACCACTTCCAGATGCGGTAAACCCGTTAGGGCAGCAAACACTTGATCGAGACAGTCGTATTCAGGGGATCGTGGAACATCATAAGAGATTTCATCTTGGTCTTCATATTCAGGGTGGCCTTTGTGCAGCTCGACATGCTTGAGATTGGGTGATCGGCTTATCACACCTATGGCCAGCATCACATCCTCTTCATTAAAAATGTCGTGGATGTAATAGTTCAATCGACTGAAGATCACATTTTCATACAAGGCATGGTGTTCACGAATGTCGATAGTGGATTCACAGCGAAGATGGATCAATTGCAAGCTGGTGGCGTTTCGTATCATCAATGCCATCACATCCAACACGTTCACATCCATAAGATTCTCTTCGCATCCTTGGTTGATAACGAGTAGTTGCAGGCCATCATCATCATCTTCCACTCCTTCTTTGTAGGTAATCCGTTCCATGTAAAGATCCTCATTCAAGTAATCGTTGTACATTAGGCACTTTAACTTTGGGCAATTGTCTTGGATGAGTGATAAAGCAGATGTATCCTTGCATCGATGAAGGCACAGAAATTCCAATGCTGGTAGTCGTTTGGTGAGGGTGTTGATTTGATTCGATCCAAAGTTATCTTCGAGAATGTGATCAAGCACCAGCTTTTTCAAAAGAGGATAGGTTGTAGCAGATGCATCCGTAATGTTGTTGATAGCGTATGCACACTCCAATGAAACCAAAAGTGGAAACGTATCAAGAATATCTTCAATGGAATAGCACACGTCTTCTCTATCCGTATCAGGTTGGATCTCGAGATGCAATAGTGTTGATTGCACAGCTGCCAGGGTATCCAAGACCAAAGCCGGATCAGGATTATCAGGGTTTCCTCTACGTTATCACACTTCTGTTAGATGTTGAATAGATGAACTGGATGTAGAATTACTTACTCATGATATAAAGAGAGAGATCGTAACGATGAAAAGTCGGCTTGTTGGAATAGCTTATAGGCAGGAATACAACGATACCGGGATGACAAGGCAGTAACATGGGGTGCCGCTAGTTTCAAGACATGTTCTTTCCAACCAAAGTCATTGTAGCCAAGACTGACAACATGTAAATCACGCGTATGTTCCAATATCTTTTCTTGCCAAAGATGACAAACTGAAAGATACTCGCATAGCTCATCCTGGTAAATCTCCTCGCCAGTAAAAAGGTGGTCCACAATGATCTCCATCAGTTCCCCAGGAAGCTCCTTGATAAAGTCGATGCATACGTTGTTGTGTTTTACTGCCATGGATTGCTGCTGGGATGATGATGATGGTGCAGCTGAAAGCTCTTCATATTGTCCTTGTAGCTGATTCTCGAGGCCTGCACCCAAGTATCCAGTCCCTGAAGAAGGTGCTATCGTTTGCTCATCACTCGATGCTGTTTCAAAGTTGGCCCTCCTTGTTGCTGCTAATGCTGTGGCTCGATCGTTGAAAAGATGAGTAGATTCTTCTTGCTGGTGTGTTCCATTACTGATCGTCTCGGTTGCATGGTGTCTTTGAATGCCAGTAGGTTGCCCTTCACCCATGCCGAGAGAGGAATGCGAAAAAGGCTTGGTGCGTAGTAGTGGATAAACATGTGCAAGTGTAGAAGAGGTGTGTGTGCAACCGCCCTGATCCCAGCTTGTGGATATCAGTTAAATCCATCATCATCTATACGTACACCACATCTTTAGCTTTCAATGTTGATCTTTTTCATTATAATAAATGCATTTACTATGGCTGGATTCTTTTTGTGTTTTCAGTGAGCAGGTGATGGTGTCAAGAGCAACTATCAGAATTGCAGGGTCGACCTTGTGTAACACGCTCATAATCCGTGTACAAGTACATGTCAAGAGGCTGATCATTAGCACGAATTATCGTTCCTTCATCCCCCACTGGCATTACGCGTAATAAGTGACAATGATCGTAAATGATGATGCACACTTGAAAGTAGCATCTTTTGGTGCCACAAAGAAACCTTGAAAAGGAAGAAAATGTGCGCAGCATGAACCTTTCCTTTAAAGAACAGTGGGCGTAGCCAGAAAATCAAGAACAGGTTTCCTCTTTAAAAAGCACTGTCATGTAACTTCTTTCACTTTTTCATTATTGGCCACAAAGAATTGTCTCTGGTATGTAGATCCACAACATGATGGTTGCTATGGATACTAAAAACAAATAGAAGATGGGATGCGTGACATCAAGCGAGAAAAAGCAAAAGAGGATGCCTTCTTCTTTATCTATAAAGCAAAAAGGCAAAACGATCGCTTCGATCAAGGACGACGTGGAAATCGTGCTATACAAGAAGGATTTTAGATTATTGTATGTGGCATCTGATGCAAGAACGATGACCATTATCCAGCCTATCAATTCATCCGATCACAGAGCGCGAATCAAAAGACAAGGCTATTATGCACTCTCTCATCTGTGGGGAAACGTAAAAGAATTTCCAACTTGGGATGTGGGATCATTCATCACTGAAAACGGGTATCCAGTTGATCCAATTCCTATGCGACCTGAAAAAAGACATACGCTACTCGCCTTGCTCAAAGCGTATCCTGACACGTATTGGTGGATTGATGTGCTATGTGTCAGGGATGACACACCGCTAGTGATTATGGGTGATATTTACAAACATTGCAAAAAGTGCTATGCGATGCTTGATTGCGCACCTGATCTCATACCCAAACTATGGGAAAAACGCAAGGATCTTAAAATGTTGCAAAGGAGATATCATGAGCTTATAGCAGCAAATCTATTCCAAGTCGATGATGATGATCCTGCATTGATCATTCATGAACGTCAAGAGTACGTGAAAACGCTCATTGCTGAAGAGCATGATTCGATATTTGAAATTGTGCAATCGCTATTCAGCTGCCGTTGGTTCGACCGTGTCTGGACATTACAAGAAATCGTGCTTCCAAAAGTGGTCATGCTGATATCAGAAACCTGCAACTACGACTGTGATAAGCATCAAATCAGCTTTGGTTTCATCGCCCAGCAGGTGTTAATACCCATTGTTAACGGGGATATAGGATGTGATATATTACAAAGTAAGGTGATTGATCCGATATAAATATTTAATCTCATATAGTAAGTCATAATAAGCAGCGGTAGGTGAGCAGATGGCATTCGCTATTGATGCACTTGGAAAGAAACTTCAAATGGTGATCCGATGTACGCCTCTTCAAGTGGACCGTCACAATGACCCAGTGGGTAATGCCGCTATCTTTGTGAACATGCTTGCTAGCATTGGCAGGTGTCGTCGCACGTGTACGGATCCAAGGGACTATGTTTACGGCGTCCTAGGATTACTCGGTATGGATATTCCAAGAGTGGATGATAATCCCCAAACCGTATGGATTACGTTTTTATCCGTATTTGACACGATGCTCCAGGAGCACACCACTATTGCTAGAACTGGTGAAAGGCTGTTGACGATATCAAGTCATGCTTGGAATTTCCGTCTTGCTTTGGCAAAAGATTCTGATCATGTATATGGCATGCTTCTGGATCTTCATTTTGATAAGGAAATTTACAACAATGCATTGTCAGAAATACAAAAGAAAGCTGTATATAATCAACCTTTATTTAAAAAATAAAAGTTACCTAGCAAGTACAAGGTTATGGTATCTTTTTCCTGGATCATCATGGGCTCCATTTTCATTTTATCATGCATATGCCTAGGGTGAAGCATTGTATCTTTGATTCAAAATATGTAGCTGTGCATGATCTACAATGGTGGCAATACTGATGCTGGTGCTGTTTTGCGTAACGTATGGTAGCGTTCGAGTCAAATCCACATTCTGCATTTCCCCATCATCCAAACAGACGATTGCATGCTTGAAAGAGACAATGTGATCAGTTTTATTCCATCAATAGGCCAATAGCCAATGTGTCTTTATCTATCATTCTTAGCTAGTATCATGTGCATCATCATCCTCAGCAATCAAGCACCGTTGATCCATTGTCGCTCGTGTAAAGTTATCCATTGAACGCCATCTTCTTGTAGCAATCGTAATCCTCATCCACGTTCCCTGATCCATATGCCCCGCCGATAGATATGCAAGTATTTCAGAATCCTTCAGCAACAGCGTTGTGTAGATCTTCATCTTTGGATGTGCCACCAACGAATTTGATCAACAAGGCTTTCCAACTCACACCGTCCATGGTAGAGGTAACCTCTTGGTGCTTGTAAACAATGAATTGGGTAAAGATTTGGAGAGAGCTATAAGCATGATGATGATCAATCCATGTTCCTGTTCGTTATTCGCCTGCTTATCTTGTCTTACCTTGACAAATGGAATCGATCATAGCGGATAAAGAATTCACAAGACCCAATCAAGATGTATGCGTGGATGATGGTCAACTCGTATTGCGATTGCTGTGAAATAGATAAGGTTGCTTCGTAGTGTCGTCAACATGCTCCAACACCACATCCATAAGAAAACTCTTGTTGTCGCTGACAGCCTTAGCAGAGAGATTGAGGCTTGGATCCATTTCTGCTTCCTTGCATAACCAATAGAGATAATTGTAGTGGCACGTCTTTGGCACAATTCCAGGATACATCAACTTTAGCGCAGTGGACCGAACATCATCAGAGGAATGCCGCTGGTATCGCCTTATTATCCATCCTTGTTCCCTGAGCCATCGAAACGTATACATTGTGATATCATGCATCCCTTCACAATAGGCTATGTCCAGGCGTCTTCATAGAATTCCCCACATCATATAAGCTGCTAAAGTATGCTTTAATAAAATTGTTGCTTTTGCCACGCAACGATCATCTTACCTTAGTCGATGGGAGTATCATTGAAAGGAATCTTATGAAGTGATGTGATCCAGGTGCACTGCTGAATGAGAAGGCATCCAGTGTTGCTTGTGAAAAAAGCCCAGCCGTAAATGAATCGTCCCAGTGATGAACGCACGCCTTGAAATCGAGCCATATCGTATAAGCATCCACCTTGAAATCGTATTGCTGTTCGCTGCCGTAACCACATCCAGATGATTGATCTTGTCGCATCTCATACACAAGTTCTTGGATGGATTGAAAACCGAAAACAGGCATCCTCACACGTGATAGCTGGCTGATGGGGTGTATCGATGGAATATAACATGTGGAAGAAACCCCAGATCATCAAGAGATAGTAATCCGAATGACAACGAAAGCTGCTAAAGGGATGCGAGTGCCTTTGTGGATCATTGTTTGTGGTCTCCTTGCTGTCCTCCCACTGTTGCTGTGGTGCATTCAAATTCAAAGTTCCTCCGGACGTTCCTGATCCTTGTAACGTTCATGATCCAATCCTGTACCCAAAAGTCGCTTCCATGATCCACGTCTTCTTGAAGAGATCCAGTATGCAATATCCAATCAATCACGCAGTTGTTGCCACGTATCCTTATGTTTAGTGTCGATCATCATGCTTCAACATTGTTTCTCTGGGGGTGGTCTTCATTTAATCAGTGCACAAGAATCCATTCAAAGGAAGATATTGAGTGATATGGTGGTTGAATATGACCGCTGCAAGTTCTCCAACTGAAATTGACACCGCATGCTGTAGCTTGAAACAAATACTGATTCCATGCCGTGGCGACTAGTCTTCGTGATACACCAGATCCACTGTTCCTGGTAACGTCGTATCATCCAAGCCATCTGTCTCCAACTAAAAATATCTACTCAATGACATCGTTAGTAAATATCATTCCTTTGCTTGAAACATACCATTCCATCTCCTTTGTTTACCTTGAAAGATGAGTACATGATAGCTTCGAACATCCTGTACAAGTGTGCCATTGGATACTGATGGTCAAAGAAAAGGTGATGGCCAATGCAAGATAGAGTTTTTGTGTGATAGATAAAGCTGATCGAAGATGCTGCTGTAGTATCATACAAGAAAAACGCCTCTTGAAACTGATTTGTCGTTGTAAGCGATCCATGACATGCAGCCTGGACACGACAACACGTGCTGAACTCCTCGTTGAAGATGGATGACAGATTGCACGGAATGTTGTTCACTGTGTCCAAACTTGGTCTTGCGTAATAGCGAGATAGTGGGTGAAGATTACAGGCGTGTAGCTCGTGTAGATAAAGAGATGTGCTGTTACAAAGTAATCCATGGGTGCCTTGGACTCGAGCTTGCGTATCATCCATAGTTGTAAAATCCGTTGGGCAAGTAAATGAACCGTCGTATATAATCCTCAGCCGCATACAAGTGACACGATCCATTCTTCTTGCTGGCAACCTGAAAAGTAACCACCGTAGCATTCACCCTTGACGGCATGCATCCATAACTCCCATACGGTGACTGAAGTAACTATATCTCCTTTCCATGCTCTGCCTTAGACCTTGGATTGTGAAGGCTGCTTGTATTGACGCATAGTTGGTAATGGATATCAATGGCTGTCTGAGACGGCACCATCCACAACGATCTCACTAAACAATATATATCGTTAGCAGATGTCACTTCCCAAGTACAGCCATCCATTCGCTTTTTACCTTGATAAATGGGTGGATCACTGTTTGGATAATGTCGAGTGTGTAGAGATGATGTTGGTGAAGGCTTGGTCAAAGTTGTTGTGGGAGATAAGAATATGGTTGCTGCCATCGTCAACAAGCTGTAGTATCACATCAGGAAAACACCTCCTGGAGCCTGTCGCTCGTCGTCATCAAGCTTGAAAATGAACTCGCTGCATAACGCGTAAAGATTGAGAGTGCCGATGCTGCCACGTAAACGCTGTCATTGGTTGACAGCCAATTGTAACGAAGCTGTTGTTGAGCGTGCCATTGTCCAGTGAAAGTAAGGGAAGTGAATGCAGTTGAAGTAGAAGAGAGAGCCCCCTTGTTTACTCTGCCCTAGCTTGCCATTATCACCGCCTGCTTGTTACACGACTCCGCCTCATCCCCGTAATCCAGAGCACTATTTTGATCACATGATAAATGATATGAATAAAAGAAAATCTTAAACGTTGGTTGATTGCAAGGAAAGCCTTACCTCATGAAGCTATCTTGGCATGTTCTGCAGATATTCTCCACGCCAGTAAGGACCAACACCAAATGTAGCTATTAGAATACTGTTAGTGATCCTGCATGAATGCTTTGCGATAATAGATATAGAATGATAAGATGGCAAATTAGCTTCCATGGTAACCATGTACTGACAAGGATGGCCACGCGAAGGCTTTGCCGTCATCCTCACCCCTACGGTGCACCAAGCCGGATAACGGGGGCTGCCATTGTAAACAACAACAGCTTCTATAGGTGCTGCTCGAGCCAACATGTTCGGTCTGATAAAAGGACACAACAGCATCCCACGCCCACAGAGGCCGACTCATAGAGCAAAAAGCAATATACATGATCCCATATCTACCACAAGGTTACCGAGTGACAGTCTGACTTCCAACGGCTAAGGCAGTAATCATCAAATGCAATTGATAGGGCCACGATAGGGCTGACCACACTGTCGCATGTAAATCATAGCTGCCAACGATGCTTTATAAAGCACCATCCCGTTCTACCCATAGCAAAAAAACATTCGCCATATCAGCAGTTGCTGCCATCAAGCGATCTTTTTGGGTTGGCGTCATCAGAGACACATCATGCACTGCAACAAATAAATCCGGTCTTGATGAAGTAGCATCCATACAGGTACTTGAGAAATGATATCCGCCATGGCACCGATAAGAAACATTGCTCATACGATCCACCAATAAAGAGACGCCTTGCAGGTAACTGATTTGCAAAACCATGAAAACGGTATCCTTGACAACCACAGCCAAAAAAAGATCCAATAGAGATTGCTTGCTTGCATCTGAAAAATCCACCCAAATCCAGATGTTGATATTCCACTATCAAAGCAATAGGATCCGCCACTGATAACGGTAAGGAGACCAAATGGAGTTTGATGACACCAAAGGGCATGCGAAAAGATAGCTTAATGCAATGATGGACTATGGATGTGCATATTACTAATTTATCTTTGAGTAATGGTAAATATACTTACCCAGAGCCATATGAAATTACATGATGCCTGATGCAACCCAGAGAGCAAAACCAGTTCCCTTCCTTCCGAGATGTCCACACAATGTCAGATTCTGATAGCCACTAGTCCAAAGGAAAGAAGTGATGCTTGATTATGAATGTCTTGAGAGATGGATAGACCTTGACATCACCAAAGTGACACCTAACATTGCTGCTTGTTGCTGGTGTGATACACCCACGAGAGGCTTGCGATGCAGAATGCTCATGAAAGCAATTGGAGGACCACCAGAGGATCAATGAATCGTTGTTGACACCAAGTAAATGGACTCTGTTGCTCATTGCTGCTTCTTGCTTGTTGCTGATATGATCCACTGATAACAGACATGCGTTGTAGGATAGCCATCTAAAGGATTGCCGACCACCAGAACCATAGTTGGATGCGATAAGGCTTGCTGACCCCGGAAGACATGTGAGATTGGTGTTTGTCGTTGCAGGTGATGCCCATACAAGAAAACGTCCAATACTTGGTACCGAGAACCATGAGCTCATGTAATAATTCGGATGACATCGAAAGATCCTAAAGACCTTGCTGCTTGATGATGGTGTGGTTCACCTATAAAAGACACACAGTGTAACTAAAACATCTTCAAACCAATAAAACGATGCTTACCAATGATAGCTGCAGTCCATGAGAAGCCAAAGCATGAGAAGAGAAAGTAGTTCGCTGAATGTCCCGCATACTATGATACAGCCGGAGGTTAGCAGGTGTTGTAGAAGAGAATGGATCATCAATTACCAATGGTAACCAAATGAATGACACCCTGTCCGCATCCAGTGGTAGCAGCATCCGTCAAAGAATCCAGAGGGCATATGACAAGTAGCTCGCTGAATAGCCCACATAGAAGAGAAGGTTAGCAGGTGTTGAGAGAAAGGATGGATCATTAGTTACCAATGACAGCTTCATCCATGAAAATCCCAAAGGTCCAAAAGACTAGCTTGCTGAATAGCCCATACCTATAATAAACCAGAAGGCTGGTAGGCGTTGTAGAAAAAGATCCGATCACTATTTACCAATGATAGCCATATGCTTGAAAAGCTGTTGACATCCAAATGAAGCCGATTCTTTCCAATAGTCCTGCTACGTTGACACTCGGCTTGACGATGGAACGATGCTTGATAGGCAGATACCGTGAGAACGTCGAGTGCGATTGGTACCACCAAAGCGAGTATACTTACATGATGCAAAGGAGACCTTCAAAGGAGAGACAACGAGAGTATATTTCTGCCCAAGACATGATGCAAATCGTGAAAGGTACTCTCAATCGAAAAGCCCAAACCAGCATCCTAGCTGCGGAGAGACGTACATTGGCTAAAAAGCCTAGATGTGAATGGCAATCGTTTTTCATAGGGAATGGAATGCAGCTTGACGATGAGTGCCTTGAGGAGATGCATGGATGACCTTGGTAACGCCAGAAATTTCAACGCGGCTCCCATTGCTTGTTGATGATATGATCCATCCATTCGAGACGTTTACTTGAAGAGATCCATGAACGGTATGCCGATAACCAGAACCACCAGAATATGTACCAAAGATATTAAAGCTTCTCCTTGTTGCTGACATGATCAATCCAATAAGAGGCGTCTGTTTCAGGGAATCCACCAAATTGCGAATAATGAGAAGCACCAGGTGATGGGATAAATCTTGACATGATACCATGTATGCTGTTGCTTGTTGCTGATACAATCCATCGATTCACCTATTAAAGATGCAGTCAGACAGTATTCCAAACCCATCGAATAATACTTGCCAGCCATAGCCGTGATCTTCCAAACTCCAAAGCGCCAAAAGACATGTAGCTCTCAGCAATATTCCACAACAATGATACAATAACACGTCAGTATCTTTTCTTTTAAACCACATGTCGAACATTTACCAATATCAGCGATAGGGTATGCGAATAATCCCAATTCCAGCAAATGCATGTCGCGTGTTTCAATATGATCCACCTAAATAAAGCACAAGTTGCTAACCGTTTTTCGTAGCACTAAAAGAATACCTACATACCAATGATGATAACGAATGGTAGCATGAGATAAGCTTTGGCCATGAATATAAACTGCTTGCAGCGGTCCATCCATGTAAGCAAGAAGCGTTTCAGAAAAAGTGCCAAAAAGCATCCGAATGATATATACCTGAACCACTACATCATCATGCAGATTTGGGACCAAAGGGTTTAAATGATATGATAAACCTGGAGACATCGATACGAAGCTCTACGTTGCCAATGATCCACCTATAACGGATGTTGTACGTTGGTACTGAGATTTGAGGCGAGGGAACGACATCTGGTAGTCTATATTGTAATAAGTTGTGTAATCTTGGCGCCATGAAAGAAAACATACTCACTTGGAGCAGTGATATAGATACACGGATGAATGTTGTGGTAACCAGTTGCAAGTCAAAGGAACGGTACTTGATAGCCAAAGCTGTAATGGATTGGATATGCATGACGCCAGGCAAAGATGGACTCTTTTGGATGTTACTGATACAGAGTAATCCACCGTAAGAGATGTATGGCACAATATAGTAGGTTACCGATAATACGGATCACCAGTTGATGGATAAAGCTTGCTGATGCCGAAAAGAAATAGCAGTTGTTGCTGCTTGCTCAAATGTCCCCACCCATAAGTGATAACATCGATGCTCTTCGAAGGAATTGCCAGTAACCAAGAAACCACCAGATGTCGAATAATAAGTGTTGATAATACCAAAGGTAACGATGAAGGATACACCTACGTATAAAGCATGCACGGTAAACAATTGTCCAGACACATATATGTAACAATACTTAGCAATGGTAACTGCTATCCCTACGGGTTCAAAGCACCATAACACGTCGCTTGCAGTGGTCCCTCTAAATATAATAGAAGACGTTTCAGCAAAGTTTTCCAAATGCATCATAATCATACATACCAGAAATATCCAATCATCACGCAGGCTTGGAACCAGATAGACCAACAGGATGTAAAAGTAATAATAAAAGCGCAGTGCCAACGTACTCCCCTCTAGCTCACTCCGTAGACGTGGAACAAAACGCCGAATTTACCGGTGACCCATATTGAGCCCCTCAACAGCCGACTTTGCCCCACAATGAGCCGTGGATCCCACAACATGCTGCTCAATAGAGATATCCATCTTTCTCTCTAAAGGCAAGGAAATCAATAGCCGTAATGATGGGGCCGTGCGCACAGAGGATGCGTTTTTAAATCCCGGAGGTCGCAACATGAGTCGCACTGTTTCCGCTAGGCAGCGTTGTTGATCGTCTCCCCTGGAGAGTACAGTACTGGACGTGCAGCTGTGATAATGATAGTATCGCCCGAAAGAGAGTCTGTGCCATTCTATTTCTATCATCAGTGCACTTGAAGACGACAAATCCTAGATGATAGCTTTACCTTACGGTATTCCCAATACCATTTCTTGATGCTTGCAAATAGCCTTGTATCCATCCGATCCATTATGTGCTGCTGCTGCTGTTTCATTGTAAGGCTGGTTAATTAAGTGGTCCTGCATTATAGATCCAACACCCTGCATACCATTGAGCCAACCATATAGCGTTCTTGCTCTGAGATCAATGTCGTGTTGCTGCCAGAGGTATGTACCATCATCCAACAAGTTCAGCCTACCATAAACGCAATGTGAGATAACAACCACAGCATATGCTTTTAATGCCAGCATACCCGAAAGAGGCAATGTAGAGAAGTCTCATCGTGGACAACCCGGGAAGGCATGCATACAACCCCTCGTTGGATCTTGTATAAACGAGACTACAGCAAGCGATAAACCAGCTTTAGTACCACAATGTCTGATTTGAACTGGAGCAATGGAACGTACATGTTGTATTGGAATGGAAGCTTGAGTCATGGGTAGATCCCGTGTGTGCGTGTTGTGAAATGGCTGTAGTGGAAAGTGCCGTCATTGACCACCTGTTCAACCATTGAAGTTGGGCATTAAGGAGAGTGGAAGCGGTTAATGCGGTGTAGTGTGCCAATGGAGACAACCTTACTGTAATTTGTAAAGTGGGAGTCAAGGAAGGTGGCGCCCCTTTTTGGTTGCTATGGCCGCCCTGGGTACAGCCACCCTTCTTACCGTTGTTGCTTATATCAATTATATCATATACACTTTGGACAATATAGATAGCTACAGTTTGAGATTTCATATGAGCATAATCATTGTAATAAAGCTATCCGTGATTTCAATCTGAGGGATTGTCCTCTATTAGGTTTGTGTGCATCGATGGAGCTCGGCTCGTGAACTTTTGAGCAACATACGACTCCCCTTACTGAACATAGCATATAAATGATTTCATTTATTCAAGAATGATAAGACATGTGTCCTGGTTCCTGCATTATTGATAGCCAGTAACACCAAGATCCCGATAATGGGAAAGCAGGATAATTGGAGGGGGCATATACTGGCTGCATAAACTTTGATTTTTCAGTCCTTGTGTGTCCTTGCTCCGAAAGCAGATAGACCATTTACCCCGTATCTCGCATAAGAGTATCATAAATCCAGCATTCATGACAATATCCAATTTCATCATTATCATTATCATTATCACAGGCTTAATAAAGACGCCTTTCTTCGTTGTTGCTGCTGTTGTAGGTATCCGTAGTTCACATGCCTTATTCAATATAAGTATAACCCCACCATCAATTCTCAATGATAATAATCCCCTTTGCCTCCAATTCTCTTCCTTATCAATGACCTTGCATTCACATTGCCATATATTGAGATATATCATTCTCCCGTAAATCGACTCCCATTGTCTCTTCGTCATGAGCTCCTCTCGTAATCCCCATTTAAATGATAATTACTCTCCATGGTTTCTAATGGTGATCCTTTATATGAATTGATATAAAATGGGTGTTGTATGCTAACGTATGCCAACAATGGGATATCAAAAGGAAGAGAGCTATCCGACCAGTGAACTAAAATGGTAGGATTTGGTTATTTTTCCAATTGAATGAGAAAAACAAGCAGGGTGTCTTACCTTTCCATGCCCTTGACTATCACGATCCTTAATCATCCTTTGGAAACTCCCATCGATTCATTCAGTGCCTGGGTGCTGATACTTTTGCCATCCAATCCTGCGTCGTCGCCTCATCTTCAAAACCTTGCTCGTCCAAGACATGTCGTTGACCAAGTGTTGGCTCTTTCGAAAACCGTATTCAATGACTTGTTTATCCATGATCACATTCCTCTGTTCTTACCATCAGGCACCTGCTCATCATCACGATACTGTTCCTGACCGGTAAACCCCATTGTGCTGGCATCGATATTCTCGAAAACTGGAATACGGATTGGAATGGCTCGCATCTGCTGTATACATCCATGCCATATGTCCCAAAAAAAGACCTACCCAATGATATCAAAAGTAAATATCATTCCTTTGTTTGAAACATACCATTCCATCTCCTTTATTTACCTTGAGAAATGGGTTGTATCATAGCTTAAAGCATTCTGTACAAGTGTGCCGTTGGATACCGGTGAGTGAAGAAAAGGTGATGGCCAATGCAAGATATAGCTTTTGTGTGATAGATAGAGCTGATCGACATGCTGCTGTGGTATCAAGCAAGAAAAACGCCTTTTGAAACTGATTTGCCGTTGTAAGCGATCCATGACATGTAACCCGCACAGGAAAGCACGCCTTGAACACCGGGTTGAATGTGGATAACTGATTTCATGGGGTGTTGTTCACCGTGTCCACAGTTGGTCTTGCGCAATAGCGAGAGAGTGGGTCAAGGTTGAAAGAAATATAGCTCGTGTAGATACCTGGGTGCCTCTCGAGCATGTATATGATCCATAGTTGTAAAATCCTTTGTTCAAATCAATAAGCCGCCGTACGCATTCATCCTTGACGACGTGCATCCATAACTCCCATACAGTGATAGAAGTAACCATGCCTCCTTTTCCATGCTCAGCCTTACACTTTGGGTTGTGAAGATTGCTTTTATCGACGCATACTTGGTAATAGGTATCAATGGCACCATCCACATTGAGCATCATGTTGTACGATCCCACTAAACAATATATATCGTTAACATCTATCACCTCCCAAGTACAACCATCCATTCGCTTTTTACCTTGATAGATGGGTGGATCACTGTCTGGATAATGTCGAGTGTGTAGAAACGAAGCTGGTGAATGCTTGGCCAAGGTTGTTATTGGAGATAAGAATACGGTTGCTGCCATCATCAACAAGCTGTAGTATAACACAAGGGAAAGAACCTTTTGCTGGTGGTCATCAAACTTGAAAAAGAACTCGTTGCGTAACGCGTAAAGATTGAGAGTGCCGATGGTGCAAGCCAAGCACAGGCGGTGGTAAGGGCAGCATGGTCTTCCCAAGACAGTACACGATGCAATAACAACCTTGACGTTCCAGTGATATAACCGCCGAAAGCCTTCTTGATCCTGTCATTATATATCTTCCATTGTAAGTGCACGTGCATGCGACACATCCCATATTGAACACTTCTACCTTGTGGAACTTCTCAATAACCTTCTTCCTTCAAAAAAGAACAGTATCTCCATTCCATCCATATTGTGCTCCTGCTGTTCCATTGTAAAGCTTGTTAATTGATGGCACCTTTATATCCAATGCTATACATACCAATGATTTTTTCAAAGAAAAGGAGCGATACTTGACGAAATGCCTTGAGCGATGGATAAATCTTGATAGCACCAAAAAGGCACGTAGCATTGTTGCCTGCTGCTGATGTGACACACCCGTAAGATAAGTGCGCTGCTGGATGCTCTTGAAACCAATTGTCCAATAACCAGAACCACCAGAGATCAAATGCTTGCGACATCAAAAGATATACAAGTTCCTCCTTGTTACAGATGTGATCAACCGATAAGAAGGATGTGCACCGAATTGCCGATAACCAGAAGCACCAGATAATGGGATAAAGCTTGATATGACACCAACGATATGGATGCTGTTGCTTGTTGCTGATACAATCCACTCACACGAGGCGTGCATTGGCTGACACTCTTCAGAGAAATCGGCATTGCTTGGTAACCAACCACAAGAAATGGAATGAAGATGGACGACACCAAAAGATATACACACTGTACCCCGCGGCTGACATGGTTCACCTACATATTAAAGATGCACGGTAAACGAAGTTTTCCAAACCCCCTCCAACGATACTTATCAATCATAGACGTGATCGTGTAAGCTCCAAAGCACCCAAAATCAAGTAGCTCCCTGCAGTGGTCGCTCTAAATAATACCAGACGTTTCAGTAAAGTTTTCCAGAAATCATCATAATCATACATACCTGAATCACCCAGTCATCACGCAGGCTTGGGATAATAATAAAAGCGCACAGCCAAGGAATGAAGCACCCGCACTGCCTTCTAGCCTCCCGAAGGAACGTGGCATCAAAACGCCGGTTTTAGGTGATCCATAGGAGCCCCTCCCCAGCTGACTTATCAACCACTTGCCGTGGGTCCAGCCACGTTGCCATGAAGATAACCACCATCTCTTCAAGTCGAGTAAAGTATAGCCCTGCAATGGGTGGAGCATATACTTTGTTCTCCAATAACGACCAGGGGATGCATTTTTAAACCGAGGTCACACCATGAGTCGAACATGATTTCCGCTAACGCGCGATGGCCTTCCCCCTTAAGACAGTACACTCCATCCCTTGACGTGCTGCTGTGATAATATCGCCGAAAGAGAGTCTGTGCCATTCTATTTCTTTCATCAGTGCATTTGAAGGTGACAAATCCTAAAATGATCACATTACCTTCTGGTATTCCAAATACCATTTCTTGATGCTTGCAAATAACCTTGTATCCTTCCGATCCAGTATGTGCTGCTGCTGTTTCATTGTAAGGGTGGTTAATTAAATGATCCTGCATCCTGCATTATAGATCCAACACCCTGCATACGTACCATTGAGCCAACCATATAATGTTCTTGCTTTGAGATCAGTATCATGTTGCTGCCAGAGGTATGTACCATCATCCAACAAGTCCAGCCAACCATAAACGCAATGTGAGATAACAAGTAAAACCAACCCACACGCTTTTGTTGTCAGCATACCCAAAAGAGGCAATGTAAAAAAGTCTTGAGAACTCTCCTTGTGGACAACCCGGGAAGGAATGCACGCAACGACTCATTGGAGCTTGCATAAAGAAGACTACAGCAAACGATAGACCAGCTTCAGTACCACAATGTTTAATTTGGAATGGGGCAATGGAGCGTACATGTATTGGAATGGAAGCTTGGGTTAAAGGATAGATTCCGCGTGTGCTTGTTGTTAAATGGCTATGGTAGAAAGTGTCGTCATTGACCACCTGTTCACCCATTGAAGTTGGGCATTAAGGAGAGTGGAAGCAGTTAACGCGCTGTAATGTGTAAATGGAGACAACCTGACCGTAATTTGTAAAGTGGGAGTGAAGGAAGGTGGCCCTCTTTTTCGTTGCTATGGTCGCCCTGGATACAGCTACCCTGATTCTCGTGAACATGCACATACAGCCATATACTATACACTTTGGTCAATATAGATAGCTGCAACCCGAGATTTCATATGAGCATAATCATTTTAATAAAGGTATCCATGATTTGAATGTGGGGAATTGGCCTTTTTTGGGTTTGTGTGCATGATTGCTGCTCGACTGATTGACTTTTATAACGAACATACGACGATTTCATCTATTCAAGTATGCTAAGAACGCAAAAGAAATAGCGGATCCTCTCTGCATTGATATTACATCAAGATCCCGATAATGGGTAATCAAGGGGCGTACACGGGCTGCATGAATGTTGCATGTTAGTTCGCTCCGAACGTAGATAGACCATCTACCCCTTTTCTCACATAAGAGAATTCCGGATCATTCAAATATGCTATGCTATGTATCATAAAGAAGCGACTGTGCCAATATCTATCACCATCATCATCCTCTTCATCATCATCGTGCTATGACAACGCGTCAGAGGTCAAGTCCAGCCGAAGGTTCATCCAACATAGTACCTGGTTCCTCTCAGTGGTGTCATTATGTAGTGGAATGGAGGGGGGGTGTGACGAAAAATGTTGGGTGAAAAAGGTCGAAGAGTGAAAGCGCCAAAGTTTACCTTGCCTACCTCTTGTGGCGTTACACCAACTCCACATTGCATACATGTTTTATCACTCGTTACTTTTTGATGAGCATTTATTTATCACTCACTTCCAGCACGAACAGATCCTTATACATAAAAGCCATATCTCTAGCTTTTAATATATTGAATCGATATGCACGGTCACTGATTCCAGCAATTCTAAACCCATCAAATGTCTCATACTTGATATCTCTGATATAATAGTTCAGTGCTATCAAGAAAGTCTTCCAAACCGCAACTGGGTCGGCCATCCTAGGAATATTGATCTGCAGCATGCCAAGCACTCCATATACATAATCCGCTGGATCCTTACAAATTCTAGTGGATTGACCAAATGATTTAACTAGAAAGTAAAGTCACGTGGGCTCCTCTCCTTCCTTATACGCAGGGTGTTGGAATTCCGAGCTTTCCGTATATTAGAGATCAAACTGACCACCGTGCGCCCCTTGCTGTAGTAAGCTCCAGTCCCCCTTTTGTGAGATAGTCCATCATGGATGACGTTGGCAAACCAATGGTATAAATGATAAATGGTCATTGTGTCGTTTTCTTTGTCTCGACACATTCCTGCTTCGGCAATAAGACGAACATCTCCAAAAGGTAGAGCCATCTCCTGCCAGGTCCATACACGTTCCCACCATTTACTTTGGAATAGCTGGATGAGAAGATCATAGAATTCTGAGTATTCATGAAGAGTGTAGTAGGTGATGTCGAGAGGCTCATTTTCGGTTTGGAAAGTTGTGTGCATTCTGCGCCATACTGCATGAATATATGATATCAAACCAGGTTCACAATCGATCATGGCAATGCATTCAAGACAACAAGCATAAATATTGCCCATAATACCCAATGGCGTATCGGTGCGTGCACACAAAATGTCAATCCACCAATAACTGTCAGGGCGATCCTTGAGCAAACCAAGTAGTGTACTACGTTTTTCTGGTCGCATGAAAACAGGTTCTACTGGTTGTCCATTTTCGTCATTCACGTATTCGCCGATATCATTCCAGAGATGTTGTCGACTGCGTTTTGAGATCCCCCAAAGGTGCGACAACGCGTAATAAAAAGATGGGATAGTTTCTGCTTCATTAACTCTTCTGATCATACGTTGTCGGTGGCGTACGTCATCAGAAGGTCGTATAATCTGCATCTTCTCATCTCCATTCTTCGGCACATAGAGCAACAAAAAATGAGGATCGGCTAGGAGTGCGCCAAGTCCATTTTCAAAAAACCGTTTAATGTGGTTGCCATGGTCACGTTTTAACTTGATGTTGATCTATGTATCAAGAGCCTTGTTACCATCATGTCAAGTATACTAGATTATTTGGCACCTTCATACCTTGCAAGTGTTGCTGTAGCTGACAGTGTCGCATGTCATACTAAATTAGAAAGAGAAGGAGGTGGATTGGAATTGAGATAGTGCGCTTACCTAAATCAACTGTTTAAACATGTCTGGTTTTTAAAGCGACTCATCGTCTCTCACTAAAAAGGGCGGGGTTGTGGTATGTCGCACTGCATACAAATGGTAACCCCTCGTAAAGTATGTATTGCAGTCAAAACAAACAATGACCAAGCCTGAGCCCAACGAGCATCAAGATTTTACAGCCTCAAAAGAGAAATGAAAACGTTGACATGTATGACCTAGCTACTATTCAACAACCCATCAAGAATTCTAGCTAACATGGTGCAAACATGCAACCAATCGATGCATCCATTGTGGACCTGGAAGAAGTGGGAAGCGTAAGTAGGAAGTCAAACTTCGGAAGAGAACCCGGTTTTCCGAGATCATTGATGTGGTCCGTCACAGCTAGGGACACAGGAGTACATAACGATTCATTCAGATTCAACAACTACGAAAGCTATTATGATACGCTTTGATACACTCATTTAGCGAGAAACGGGTCTATGTAACATGATATTGTCTTGGTGTTCCCAGCTCTCCTTGCCCCGACACCTTCTTCATACCCACTTCATGGCAATTTTATAATATCTCCTCATCCTTACCTTCATTCACTCACCTCATTTTCTGTCAAACAATGATAAAAATACTACCTCACCAACCTTGCACATACAAGATGATAGGATGGAAGCAATGCTCAAAATGCTGAATCTATTTTCCAGCTAATGGGAGTCGAAGAAGAAGACATGATGAAAAAACAAAGTAGAATAAGGCATCATTTGGAGCCAACTATATAGTATCATTGTGCTATTATAATATCCTTAGTTGCTATTATCATAGACATGTGTGCATTGGCTCGAGTATTCAATATCATCCATTCAAGGCTCCAGAACACCCTTATATATAAGACTCGCTCATCAACGCCATTTAATTCAGCCGCAACCAATTGTCATGATCCTTTTTGGCTGGCGACGTGCAAGTAACCATAGCAACATATCAGGATCCGTCATGTATAACTGCACTTGCGTTATCCATTACAAGACCGATACGTACGTCGACTGAAAGTTCCATGTGATTGATGCTGCTGATACATATGCTTTCTTTTCTATTCGCTTATTGGGGAGATCGTGGTTTGTGTAGGTCGTGTATATTGGTGGTGTCATAAAATGTATCCTTCAAATAGCCTATCATCGTGTCGTATGCTTGTATGTAATCATTATCCCTATTCCAATCGACCCAATCTTGGTGATCAATATCCTGGATGAGTATAGCACACCGTATTGTAGGATGCAATGCTATTTTTATTCTTCTTTACAATGAGAATAAGGGTTCTATTCTGTGACGAAATGCATATAGAGAGGGATGCTTCTAAAATGATCTCCCACCTCCTCAATCGTATCTGCGGGGACATCATCTGAGCAGTGCAAAGTCAGCGATTTTTGCGGTTTACAAAGACGCATCACTTGCTGGAGATTTGATTCGGTCAATTCATGGCCAAGCGTCAAATGTTTGATGTGGTTCATGCGTTGTAAATGGGTTAATACGAAGTCTAAGGTATTTTCGTGGCCCTTCCATGTAAACCTTGATAATGGCTGATCCCGTGATGCGATGTTGTCGAGTATGATATCAAAGATTTCATTGTCCACCAGCTCATCCCATACTTCAATCGCGAGCGTGTCGAGCTGTTCCAACTCTCCAATATGCTCGATTAATAACAGCATTAAGTTGGTGCACTTGAAGATCAGCGTGAGATGCTTTAGACGTTCCATATGCCGATTAATGAACCCATGCAAGAAATCAATATGGTAATTGTTCTCGGCAGTCATAGTCAGCGCTGTGGCATGATCGGGTATAAGGTCGTTGATGCCATTGGATGAAATAGCGAGGTTGAGGCTTGTTAGACTGGGAGCATGGTTTATAATCCAACGATACAAATGTCTTGATTCATCACAGATGCCCTCCAGATGCAATGATTGTAATTTTGGAAAAGAGATCTTCAAGTCCCTTTCATACGCTGTTGTCGTGTCCACAATAACCGAAATACGGATCTCTTCCAATGTGGCGTGATGCTGCTGTAATAATGATATGACATCGGTGAGTAATTGGCGACAAGCGTTAACTTTTTCAATCCTGGATTGGTATTGGAGCAGGCAAAGTCGTATGAATCAAAGTCGATATAATCATGGTCATACCCCCGAGCAAAGGGCCGTATCGAATATAGCTGAGCAATGGACAGCGTTCATGGATCACCCTCAATGGATTGCTTTGATCGCATCGAAACATGGATAGGGCTCGTAGAAAAGGGCATCGGTCCAAAACATCGATCACCATGTCATATGTCATTGTATGTGGGGGGACATGGATAGATAAACACACCAAATTCCGGTATGTGTTGTGTGAATTTCACTCATTGGCGATAACGTTGGCAACAGTCAGCATACAAAGGTGTGGAGCATATTCCAGAATTTGCTCGAGACGAATAGTTGGTATAGTGTTGGAGGAGGGAAGGCTGTGCTGATCATCCATCCCCGAATCCAAATGCGTCAATCGATCACCCACAGCCATTATAATCGATTTCACATTGCTTGGCTGATCCCCACGTCCAAAAAAGTCATCTACATTGAGGAGTGAGTCTTGTTGTTTAGGGATCTACATATATCCCATCCACTACACTTACCAAATAACTGCAATCGTCTTAATGATCTCGAGTGTCGCCATGGGAACGCTTCAGCACTATCATCACCTCCACGAAAACGATACACCGTGAAGGATCTGACATAATCCTTGAACTTGTCGAGTTCATTCACGTGGGCCACTCTTGTCTGATAAGGCTCCTGCACCTCATAATGCAATGGTGATGGGTGCAGTAATCGATTTCTCCAGGCACGTGAGACGCCCAAATATGACCATTGCCTGTACATACTTGAAGGCTGATATTTGAGGATGACTGGTACAATGAATTGGCTCACAACCTCGACCGGCAGTTGTGTGATGAAATCAACTCGCTTTGCCTGTTGCAACGTCGCAGCTTCTTTTGATTTGGCGAGTGCTGAATACGAAGGATGATTGGATGATGCTGTATTCATACCAGTGGTATATGCCTCGATAGCCTTTTTTTGTCGTCCTTGTTCTCTGTAAATATCGCCCATACAAAGATATCCAAGCGGTGATTGTGGATCAATGCTGCACATGGTGTCAGCATCACGAAAAGCTGCTTGAAATTTGGCGTGTGAAATGGATATTTGAGAGCGTTTCTGGTATAGTTGGAGAAGATGATCGACGGTAGAGCGTATTTCTGTGGTGATATCGACAAACGCCTTGCATTGAAACATTGGGTATTCTTCGGATGGGTGATCCACTATAATAATAATCATACAGAGGTTAATGAATACGTGTTGTCGTTTCCTCGAGTGGCCTTCATTACCACTGTGTCCCAGTCCAGCGTTGTGATCGCGCACCGATTCGTCTTGTAAAGTGTTCATGGTCACTGTAGAAGCCAATCGAGCTTGCTGAGGGAGAGCTCCAGGGTGAGTCAAGAACTGAGAAAGGTGGAAGAAGTGCACTTGCGGACTGGGACAAAGGTTAACTCTCGTGTCAAGCCAACAATAAAGCCAAGTGCTGGTGTCAAACACAAGCTCCAAAAAGAAAGCACATAATGTATGCAGCTCCAGCTTGTACCCCAAACAAACAACAATGACCGAAATATAAGAGCCTGTCGCAATACAGTGTTGTTTATTCTTGTCCATGAATATGTCATATAGCCAAACAATGGTAACCATGTGCTGGTAGAGCTACGCTGCTAAAGCTTCCGTGTTGATTTATGAATAAAAGAGTACTGTGTATCCAATCGATGCCATTGTATGTTTGTCTCTTCCGGGATTGGGTCAAGGGTATAGCCTATCCATGACGCTGGATGCCGTAAACGTAGTCGTAGCCTTATCAGAGTGGATCTCAAGCACCACAAGTCAAGTACAGTTGGCATCCCATCCAAAGTCCTTTTCATCCGATTCTCTTTCCATAATGTCGTGGTGCCTCAGCCATCGCTGTAGTGGTAGATCCTGTCAGTCCTTGACAATCCTTGTATCCCAAAGTCACTCTGAAATATCATCCAGCTATAAATGCATGTTCTAGTGAGCTATTGCTTCTCGTTGCCAATGTACCATATCCCTTTACCTTTGCCAATAAGGGCCATTATGATGAAAATCCAGCTCTTGTAGTAATACCCAATATTGAAGATGTGCCACGTTGCAAGGGGTAGATGTAAACCGGAAATATGATCCCCCCCAATCTCATAAGCATGCCAAGGTCAAGTGTATTGCTGTTATCCAGTAATTGCGAATAAAGCATGTCCATAATCTCCAGGTGATGGATGAGATGCCGTTGTAGCCTTGTGGATCATTCTTCATGGTCTCCACCAATCAATCAAGTACCGCGAATCGTTGTCATGCATTCACCTTGCAAAAGTTCGATACCCTCATCCTCCATTGATGCATCCAAAGGCACCAGTATCCAATGGCAACCAATCATTGTTGTTGTCGTTGCGTCTCCGTGCGCTCGTTCGTTGAAGCATTTCAATCTGCCGCCCTGAATTTCAACCATACGCGATAATCCTTCAAGTGGAAACCTTTGAGTAACACGTGGATAATGTTGTCGATGCAATATCTTGTGATGAGTTCAAGCACCTGCTGATCGGTTGGCGTTGAAGGTTGTTGTGTGATCCAGTTTCGCTACATGTCAAACACGTCAACGATCCACCCTTCTTTTCCAAGTTACCACCCAACCCACTCGTTACCTTGATGGCCAGTATGTATGTGAATACCCGTAACAACACGCAGACTGTGATCCCAAGTTTCTAGAGATGATGCTGCATTATATAAAGGTGAGACAACTGCCACTCTGGTGCTCCATTAACTTTTTACCTAGGCGAATGGGTTGGTCTTTCCTCCATCATGTGCTATCTTCGTATATTGTTCGACAATGCACCGTAATAGCGATGTATACAGTGGGTCTCGATTGTTTTCAACGGCATGTGGCAAGTCTGAAAGCGTCGGAAATCGCGAGGAGATGAGGATACTTGGGTTGTACATATAGTGGATGATGAGCTGGTCGATCCTGTGGGAAGTCCTGAGGCATCGAAAATATTGATAGCATCAATATGCTAGTAAGCACGGTTGAATGGCAAGCACCCTAAAGAGGATATGATCGCTTGTAGTTGCTCTGATAACAAACGACGGCTGCCAGCATTCCAACCAACCATCCAAGGACATGATCCCTGCCTTTTGTCGCGTGTAGTACATTTCAAGGTGGTGGTCAAATACAGTCGGCTTGTAATGACTTGGTGTACCCTAGCTCGCCAATCATACAGGTCGCAGGATACTCCATAGCAACATGCCGCGACACCGTATGAAACGTAGATCCATCGTTTGCAACATATCATCTTGAGATCGTAAATAGACAGGAACGCTGCACGCCATTAAAAATTAGATAACATCCCATATCCAATAAGCCCATGCTATCCTTACCTTGTTAAGCAGAAAAAGACCTCTTATAATGATATCATACAGAGATAGCCAAGAAGCCGTACATGCACCTTCCACACGATGCTGAAGCGTTGATGCTGGTGTAGCTCATGACGTGTAGCTCAAGATGTTTGCTGCATATAATAGATATAGCGTCTATGCTGGACTCGGCTTCATTTACGGTTGGGCTTGATTCGTAATGTTGAGGGGGCAGTGGTCATGGGCGTGAGGTGGCAGCGGTGTAGAAGTATTCCAAAGCAACGATCGGCCCCTTTTGTCAATGGCGATTAGCTGCATGAAGCAGGGGCTGTATGTGTTGTCTGAATGTGGGGATGAAAGAGAGAGAGAGAGAGAAAGAGGGTTCTTTTGAACGCGACGTTGCCCAAGCGGGAAAATTATGCCAGCCAGTAACTCGGATACTGCTCCTCAAGATCTTCAAATGCTACAAAGCTGGACAACTCATGTTGTGAGACGTTACATCAGACACACGGAAAAGACCTTCCGATATGCGTGTTGTCTCTCATCACATCCTTGTTTACAAGGGAAATACATATCTTGTTCATGGTTGAGGATGTTTTTACATGGTTTAGATGCTTCGATTCAGGGGAAGATTACATGATATGATCTCATATCTTTAAATCTTGCGTTTGCATGCAGTGGCCACATCCATCATGAATGTTGCACAAACTTTAATGCACCTAATGTGGGACATTAAAACACCCTGATGAATAAATCTGCTACCCTTTTTCTTTTTCTTTCAAAAAGTGTTAAAATGACGCCCCCTGGAACACACAATCAAGTATGCCAGCCCTTGTAAAATGATACCAATATGTATGAGAGAGTTAAATCAGTTTTCAGACAGATGATAATACATCCCAGCATCTAAGAAGATACGAATTGCTAGAGCATCCGCACTTTTTATTGGTGTTTGTGCCAAAGAATGGAGCCAAGATGCGACTTGTCAAGCCATCTATCGATCCATATCATCGAGAACAAATCATCCAAAGGATAAACAAGGAGGAAAACTTACTGCCCCATTACGCCTTGTCTCATCTTTGGGGCGTCTCACGCGACAACCCCTACGTATGGAAGGAAATTGGTGACTATGTGGATGATGAAAACGGACAACCAGTTGCTCCCGTTTCCATGCGACATAAAAAACGAAACACGTTGCTCACATTGCTACAAAGCCATCCTGATAGTTACTGGTGGATCGATGTTTTATGTGCGCGTACGGATACACCTTTAGCTATTATGGGGGATATCTATGCTTGTTGCAAGCAATGCTATGCCATGATTGATTGCAAACCGCGTATTATACCAAGCATCCTTTCAATGAAGCAACGCTCTGAAGAATCGGATCCTGCGTCATGGTCAATTTATGAACACAACGTGGCCGTGAACACTTTGGACACCTTCACAGACTCTGACTGGTGGACACGAGTATGGACATGGCAGGAGGCAGTGCTACCAAAGGATGTCATCCTCATGGCTGAAACGCTCCCTGATGATGGCGTTGATGATGTCAAGAATAACATGTTGACTATCGGTGATCTTATCACCTTGTATGACAAGATATTATTGAGCACATCTTATTATGGAGGTACGTTTGAAATGGAAAACCTTGTGGTTGTACACTCTCAATGTTGATCAATCATGATTACATACAACACAGATACTATCTTTGGGCCGAGACCTCTACCTAAGCAGATTTGCTATATTATTGAAGAAATCCGAGACTCTCGGGATCGTAACCACCTTCTTCCGACTGGCCTGGTGGCTATGTTCAAATCATTTGCATTATCAGCGAGGAAATGCATGGATCCCCTTGACTATGTGTACGGCGTACTCGGCTTGTTCCGGTTTGACATCTCCAGAAAATCGGATCCCAATGAAGCATGGCACCTTTTCATCTCTGAGCTTGAGAATTATTTGTTGGATCCTTCGCGTGTCAAAATCGAAAACGTCTACCAAAGAGAAATAGCTTACAAGCTATTAAACAATTGTCAAGCATGTCACTGCAATCTCATGGGTGCTAGAGATATGCGAGATGTCTATGAATGTCTCGTTGACGGATTCATCTTTCTAGACGATTAGATAGCCTTCATCACTCAACCATAGCTAGATATTATTCAAGAAAGCATTCTACTTTTTATGGCACCGTGGTACAGGAAAATGATGTCTAAGTGAAAGGTACTTGGGTCACAGTACAGCCTATTGGGTATAGGTAAGATCGAGTTGTGGCATATCCATGGCACTAGTAAGGATACAATATGGCATGATTCACTTCATTAATGGCCACACTTTATATTTGGATGAGGGATTCTTGGAGAAGAGCAATATCCAATGATAAATAAGGTGTTCTCATACTGTATCAAACTTCGGAAGATGATGGAGAGCCTTCGCAGCATATCATAGTTGGGTAGCACTCGGGATCAAAGATCTCAAATTAAGCCCTCTACTATACAAGCATATCATAAATTGTAAAACTTAGTATGCAACATCCTTAACTAATGCCTGAGCATTATCCCACCCATCTATATTGAAGACTAGCCTGAATGGAATAATCGGATTATGTACTCACGTTGGATACCCATAGATGCAAACCTTGGTATTCCACCCTATCACCCCTGATCCCATATGTAGTGCGATTAACTGTTCACAAGCAACCCCTTGTATAACCAGACCACCATAATCATCCCGAAAGCAACCATGTGATCATCATCACCATTCACGTATAAGGCAAAGGTTTCATTGTTCGATACAGCGAAAAGATTCATTGGAAAAGGGAGTCTACTTTAAACTATGCCTATTTCCAAATGGCTCTTTATTATCACCCATTGCTGACCATTGTGTAAAGACAGCGCCTCTTGTATCATCCACGATATCATATATATTGTCAAGCACGAAGTAGTCATCATCCACCATCCGCTCCTTGGTTCTTCAGCATTTGATGTGTTTGATCATAAGAGTCTTGATTATCCATATATCGCACAGTATGGTAGTCCTTGATTCCGATATGTTGCGTTCAATCACAGCAAGTCGAAGCAAGATCCCAACGTAAAAGGCGTAATGATTGGTTGACGCATACAGCTGCATAAACGTAAAATGTTGCCAGCTTGATATCCCCTCCCTCAATGCGGATAGCCAACGAGCAATGTCATCAAATCGTTCATTTCTCCTCAAAGCATCGTGGCTTTTGTTTCAAATTACTGCGTTCCACATGCCAAGTTGAAGCAGCCATATGGATATCCACTGATCCCCTTGTAGTATTGCACTCCCATGGTGACCATCATCCTTGCCGATGAACCTCCATTCATACTGTCGTATGCCCAAGATGGAATATCCTTGTTCAAATCCGCTCAATATCACCACCTCATCGCAGTATCCAATGATCGCTCTCTCGTTTGACGCTCCATGATTTCCAATCGCAACCATTTTTTCATCCTTGCCCACGTGACATGATGTTGGTAATATGTGAAGGTAGATCTTGGCAATTCCTCATCACTGCATTCCATCGAATCCGTCTGCCATGATATTGCAAAGGTAATTGCTGCTGCTGACATGTTGCATTTCATGTGCTCACTGAAATAGTGTGATATAGAGTGCGGATGCTGATGCTTGCGTATTGGAAAGGTCGTATCAGTGGCTTCTAGGTATCGTCAAAGCTGAAGGTCACAGTACAGTTGCCCTATGACTCACGTGTTATGATTCGTCTCTTGCATGATATCTTTATCCATACCATACCTTGATAAAGAGGCTTCCATCCAGAAAAAGTGTGCTGTTGGTTTATGCCACGTGGTGGGATGTGGTTGAATGTAGGTTGTCAAAACCGACTTTTCAGTTGCCATCACATAGGACGATGAGTAAGTTGTGATCAAGTACAAGAGTCCTCTCGCGTACCACCCAATAAATCGCATCATGCAGTACAGTTTTCCTACATGATGGGAAAAGGTAATCGTCAGCCCATCATGTGAGGCATATCATCCAACCCAGTTGTTACCTTGATAACCAACAACAAAGGTTGCTCCATCCAGTCCATGACCCAAGACGTTCAGCTAAAGTGTAACCATGTTAGACATCAATCACAATAGGCCATCCATTATCCTTACCTTGTTTGATTGTTTGATATGTAGTATCATGGAGAGATGATGATGGTGATGATGGTGATCAATGTATGCAGCGCTTGTTGTGTAATGGAAAGAAAGCTGCTTCATATCACCGTCAACACGCTACAGCACCATGTCAGGAAACAAAGAACACTTGGAAACCGGTTGTAGGAGGTCAACGGCCTTGGAATGTAGAGCAAGGAGACATTCATTGGTATTTGCTTGTTGCTGAACGATAACGGGCCAATCGCATTGGTGTCGATGCACTGTGTCATGCTGGAGTGGAAGTGAGAGTTGAGAAAGGTGTGTTGAAGATGAGTGGAGGTGAAAGAGAAAGCGCTTCTGAAATTTTACGGGTGGTTGTGCCTGGTTACAGGTCCCCCAGCCCGTAAAATTTCAGAAGCCCGTGCATGTAACATGCCTGAGAGCACGTGATCGTTCATGTACATCATTGAGACATGCTAGCTTATAAAAACAATTATCTTTTGCTTTATTTTATGATTGATTCTAGAAAGGTGTATTTGAATGGCATGGTGAATGGGTGGTTAATGGGAATGTAGTTGTTCAAATGATGGCGTTTGAGGATGGGATGATTGTTGTTTTCAAGGAAAGCCAAATACCTTGATGGAGGGACAGAGGATACGGTGGTGAAATATTGTGATCCATGCGTGCTAAAGTCCAATACATCACCGCTCGAATAAAAAGATAGACGTTGTATGATCCTTGGCTTGAAACCAGCACCACTACCAGGAATGCTCTTGGTCGATTGCTTATCATCCTTATCCTCATCCTTTGATTGAGATACACTAGTTATCTCTAAAATATATAGATATCCTGCCAACAGGGGAAAACCACGGAAAATTGCATGTAGTCCTACTACTACTGCTTTCTGAGGAAAAGTGATGGGATTGGATGATTGTAGTGGTTTTGGAATTGATCGAGGCTTGATAGCTTTTGCTGCTTCTGCAGCTCGTGCAGGGCGAAATTGGCTAACAAGTCGATGAAGCATGGTGCAGTAGTGGTAGTAGTGGTGGTGATAGTTTGATCGGGTGCCATCAATGCATGCTTTTAAATGAATGCCAATGTGTATGCCATCGGCCACGCTTAAGTTCCAATTGGGCATTTCTCTCAATAGGATCATAGTGGAGTGCTTCATTCTTTTCAAAATGTGCATAATGGAATCATAGCATTCAATGACATCGTTGTAGGGAAGAATGAGCCAAAGATCCTAGACCCCTTTTTTTGGGTTGACAATGATCCTCCAAGACTCATTGGTTGGATGAATCAAAATTCTGGGAACCATGACCCTGATTCCTATTTGATGATATCTTGGTCTATCTATAAGCGTACAAGGGAGCTGTCATGTGCATATCCTGAAAACGTATATTTATTATTCACGCTATTATACTAAGTTGCATTTCATTGGTATAAAGAGATTCAACATTATAATTAGAAATAGTTTGATATCAGTAGTGGTAAGGGAGTCATGCATGAGTAGGATGATAAGAGGTTGATAGCATCAAAGAAAGGCGGTGTGATTGACGCGTGTGGGGCACCAAAACAGGAAGAGCGGATATGCCGTCGTTGCTCTTTCTTCTCTTTCCCGACACCAACAAGCTCCCAAATCAAGTCCCTTGATGACGAATGCCAAAAGACGACACGCATTGAACCAGACAGAAAGGCAGTAATGGAGTGCACTGCACACATTGCAAGTGAAACGAACACGTGGATCTGATGGCAGCTATTCACGCCAACAGAGACAACGTCGAATGAACAAGCATCGTAACTCCACTTGACTCAACTTCAAGAACCTCATGAACAACTTGGCTATCCACAATGTGAAAGGAGGATGTGTTTGAAGGCGGTATCAACCATCAGAAGCTGTGAAGGTATTGGATGATGGATCAAACAAAAGGAAGGATGATTGACATTATTCAAGAACAGGACATTTCTGTATCTATACAACAACGAGGTTGCTTGGATCATTGCTTGGATCAACTTGCTGTGGATCATTTTGCCAAGGTCAATGCGAAGATGGATAGCAAAGTAAGTCTACGAGATGCTTGTATCATTATATGAGATTGACATGCTCTTTCCACGTGATCAGCTCTTTACGAATACTACGACAGCTGGCATCATCGCCATATACTCACGCCTTTTTCCTACCACATAAATGACGACATCACATCATTCTACCAGGAGCAGCAGCAATGTATCATCTAATCACCTTTGGCATCGTATTTTTGCGTCCATCCAGTGTGCAGCAGCCGATGATGAAGATGGACAATGGCAACAGCCTCTGGAAATAGGCGACCAGATACAAGTAGTATTTCCTAGATCGAGAGTCCATATATAAACTAGAGATCCAAATACCCATCCCACGTGTAATGATAATGACAGCATTAAATAATGTCGACGTTGTTGCTTGCATTTCTTTCTATGTATATTGGCGATGATATTATTGCTAGGTGGAAACGTTATATGCTGCTCCACGAACGATAGATTTATGCTAACAACTAAAAAAATGCTTTTCAATGAACAACTATATAGGGCTTCTCAACGTGTGCTCAACATCACTCCTTACAAAAACATCTATATATCTCGCCCATATTTTTAGCTGTCAGTAGATTACATTGACGTACACGATCGCTTTTGTATCTTGATATCATCTCCTTTTCATAGTCTTTTTTGATACTGACACGATTAGGATCGGTAAATAACTTTAGAAGCTCAGTTACAAAGAGCTGCCAAACCTCGTTTGGGTCGGTTTTCCTTGGGATATCGATTTGGAATATGCCAAGTACACCGTATACATAGTCAACTGGATCCATGCATTGCCTTGGAGATTCTGCGAATGCGTCGAATAAACTAGAATAGCCGCCTAGAGTAGAGCGATAAGGAGTATGGTGATGGCAGTGATTCCGAGACCAATTGATTTCTGAAGTAGTTGACCCTCCAAATCCCATTTCAGCTATATCGTCGATTCCTTCGCTATCGTCTACATAAGGAACCAAGCTGGTTGATGTTTGAAACGATATACTATGTATTGTCACGTTGATTAGCTCACCTTCTTCGTCTGATAATCTTTCATCCATCGTCCATTCATAGTCATTCATCATCTCTTCATAAGCAAACCAGCCATCGCTGGTCAAGTCATCAAGTTCATGAATACTCAATATGACATTGTCGGATAATTCAGTGAATGTTTCGGGATAAATAGGACTTCAACAGGTAACACCGCCTCTTGCCATGTCCAAACACGTTTCCACCAGCTACATTGATAGAACGTGTCTATAACAAGTTGATGTGCCTCCTTGAGGAAATCCTTTGTCCATCTTGAATGACGAGTTTGAAAGGACCCACGCGGCATCCTGCGCATCACCGACCTGATTCGGGTTATCAATTCAGGCTCACAATCGACCATAGCATAGCATAGATAGCAACAGGCATAAATATCGCCCATAATCCCCAAAGGTGTATCACTGCGTGCACAAAGCACATCGATCCACCAATAGCTGTCAGGATAATTGTCTAGCAGTGTAAGCAATGCATTGCGTTTCTCAGGTCGCATCGAAACTGGTTCAGCTGGGTCACCGTTTTCGTCATCCACATAGTCGCCAACTTCTTCCCAGAGGTGTCGATTGACCTTTGAGGTACCCCAGAGATGCGATAGGGCATAATGAGGTAATAAGCAATTCTCATCCTCGTCCAGCATTTGTATGATTCGCTCTCGATGATATGAATCACTGGCAGGTTTTACCAGTCTCATCTTGTTTCCATCGTCTGGTACATAAAGTAACAAAAAATTGGGGTGATCTAATAACCCGATTCCTCGTTGATATCGGCGCAACAAGGCATCTCTCTATACACGAAATTAGGGCCATATCATTCTTGGACCTGGCATATATATACACGTCTGCATACATACTCTGGCTTGCTTGGTCTCGATGGATTCTTCTTCTTCGCTGGTGGATTCATCATCGCTGATGTTTTCGTCATCTGATGTGGTGGATTCATCGTATGTCATTTTGACAGTTTCAAAAGGGAAAAAGGGGTGGGGATAATATGACACGGTTGCTCCTTGATTTTTTCTCCTCCACGCTGGGCGTATATACTTTCTGTGTTACATGTTATAATGCTGTCAGCTGCAAGGAGGAGGTGCAAGATTTGATTTGGGGATGTTGGCTCAGATTATGTACATAGCCTTAGTTTAAGTGCAATCATACAAGTATTCAGTATTGGTATGAGGATATCCCAACAGTGATTATGTCTTGTCTTGAAGGTGAAGCTTCATTTTGCGATAGATGTATGATAATGGTACTCGCAAGATTTACTAACCGTAACCTCTCTCCGTGTTTACTATGTAACGTCACACAACATGAATTGCTACGGATCTCGAATGAAAAAGGCAATAGCATTTTTACCGGCTGTCATTTACTGCCAAGGATATTCCAGCTGTAGTCTTATGTGCGTTGATCCATCGACATAGAATTTCTTTCTTCGAATGCATTCTGAATCTTATTTGCTTCATCACATGGATAACCAAAAGCGAGGACAGCTATAATCTTCACTATAGATTAGGATCAAGGATTAACACCATCCATCATCACCTTTATTCATTTCTTCCAAGTTCCATATTTCTAGCTCACGACTATTGTAAACACCTCTATTCTCATCCTTCCTCATATCTAAAAACTGCATCTTCCAAAAGATCCTAATCCAATAACAAGGTAACCATATGATCCAAATCCTGCAGGATAAAATAAACAATTGATTTATTGAGTGGATGATGTTGCCATGTTGTATACGTGGTGTTGTGGCCAAGTTAATTAGAGCACCTTGGAGTTTGTATACGCAAAGGATATCTGCAGTAGTCATAGTATCGGTTTCCCAGCTATGTGTCCAGGCAATGGAAAGTAGGCGGTGATTGGGTCCCTCGATTAAGGTGTAGCGTATCATCCAGTCTTGAAGCGTCTCATTCCAACATAATCCAATCTCATCTCCATTTTCTCCATCTTCAAACGATGAAACGCCTGCTGGCAAAAGGTTGACCAAGTTGGTATTCAGGATTCGAAAAAGTCGCAAGGATCATCAATCCATGTGTTCCACTAGTGGCCGACAATTCCTCCACTCCTTGATACAATGCAAGACCGTATGGTTTCCACGAGAAAGACTTTCTGATCCAGGTATGCTTGGCATGATCTAATAGTAATAGTGTGGGCTGATGTCGAAAGAGCAATATGGATTGATCAAGTGGGGATGCGGTTGAATGTAGTTCGTCCAAACACCTTTTCAGTTGCCATCGAATAGTATGCTGAGTAAGCTGTGATCAAGTACCAGGGTCCTCTCGCGTATTCCAACACATGTTGATAAGGCACCATCATCCGCACAATAAATGGAATCGTGCCGTGTAGCTTCCCTACATGATGAAAAAGTCAATCATCTCCCCTTCCGTAGCAACGTATCACCCAATCAACTTGTTACCTGGATACGCAACACCAAAGATTGTATAAATGATGCTCTATCCAATCCACGATTCGAGACTTTGAGCTGCAGCATAATCACGTAAGAGACCATTTCAATCACAATAGGCCACCCATTATCCTTACCTTGTATGATGGCTTGACACGGGGTGTCATGGAAAGATGATGATGGTGATCGATGCATAGAACACTTGTTGTGTAATGAGAAAGCTGCTGCATATCGTCTTTGGCGTGTTGTAGTACAACGACAGGAAAGGAAGACCTCTTGGAAACCAGTTGTTATAGATCAACAGCGTTGAATGTAGAGCAAGAACACAATCGTTGGTTGCCTTCGTTTACTCGTTGCTGGATCGTTGGCAGTGAGCTGTGTCATGTCGGGGGAAGTGGTTGAGAATGGCAGTGTGTAGTGGGTACCCCCATTTAGTCAAAGACAATCGGATCAAGACAAGTGTGGGATCGACATGATGGGTTGAAGCAGGACAATTGTTTGCAAGTGGTAGTTGTAGTTGAATGGGCAGCAGCTGAAATTGGGAAGAAAGACAATGAACTGGGAGCAGAAGAAGTGTAAATTAAATAGGTCAGGCACTGTCAGACTACTTCACGAACACTGAAATTAATGCATGACCTTGGGATTGCCTCTCTCGACTCTCAAACTTTCACACAAGATGCTCTTGGACATGCTGATCAACTTTGTCTTAACACAGAACCCATGCTTCATTTGAAAATTTCGAAAGGGAGAGCATAATGTGGGATTTACTATGACCGACGGAAATCGGGTGTCCGCCCGGATTCATGATTTATCGAATTAGTATAAAGTAACTTGAGATTGCCCACCTCGAACTTAAAACTTGGTATGATGGTTCTCTGAGACTTGCTGATCAACTCCATTCATTTAAAAACCGTAGGTTTCATTATGATGTTTTGTCAATCCGGCGGTCCAAATATAGGAGAGACAATGGACGTACGGAACGCAAGTAGGGTGTATAGTGCACCCCCCCGCCGTTGCCCACCTCCATCGTCAAACTTGGTCAGACGGTGGGCTTCAACATGCTGATCAACTCCATTCATATTAAAGTCCGAGGCTTTATTGTGAGATTAAAAATGGAGGCGTCCGACAATGAAAGGACGGGAATATACGTAGGTTGGACGGCCCCATGACACGAGATTCCCTTTCTCAAAGATGAAACTTTCACACATGGTGCTCGCTGGCATGCTGATCAATTTCTTTCTCATAAAGACCTCATACTTCATTTAAGAATTTTGAATGGGAGGGTATAATGCGGGATTTACTATGATGGACGTAAATTCCGTACCCGTCGGAAATCATGAAATGTCGATTAGTATGCAATACCTTGGGGTTCCCCATTTTCAACATGAAACTTGGTAAGAAGGTTCTCTAAGTCATGCTGATCAATTCCATTCATTTAAAAACCATATGCTTCATTATGAGAACTTTAAATTCGAACGGCCCAAATATAAGGGAGACGATGGATAGGCGGGAACGTTCCCGAGATTGCCCATCTCCATCTTGAAACTTGCACACATGGTGCAGTCGACCATGACCAGTATTTTTGTTCTCATAAAGACCCTACGCTTCATTATGACATTTTGAATGGGAGCGTATAATGTAGGAGAGAGAATATGAAAGAATGAGGACATGCCGCTTTACAAGTCTTTTTCTCAAGCGTCTTTTTTGTGTTGGCATCAAAATACGGATCTACGTTTTGGCATTGGTGTAAAGGATAATAGCAGGATGTTGATAATAGTAATGGCACATCCGATCTTTATCTTATATGTACTATTGGTCAATTTGTTGGGAGATACTTCTTCCCACTTTCCAAATAAAACCACCATCTGGATCAGAAGTATTGTATCGTGTAGTTTTAATGCACTAGGTGCAGCTGCAGATCAATAGGTACGACATCATCACACTGAGCGTGAACATAAATTCTCTTGGAAGAATGCAAATGTATATATGACCCATCATACATCATAGCATCCAAATCCAACTCTCTAGTACCACCAAAGCAACATCCCATCCAAGACCATCATAGCTCTTCTACTCGTTTATGTATTGAGCGTGTCATTTTGTTGACGATGATGGCACGTGACCCAAAAACTGTGTCTTCTCCTCTGGTAACAATGACCCCAATCCCAGTCTCCATTGTCGATTGCTCCCTACACCAAGTCCATCTTGTACTGCCCTCAATCAATCCGTTGTATGTCCAACAATGATAACCATCCCCTCCAAAAAAACAACAACCACATGGCCCACATCGTCCAGCATATGTGATACAGTTACTTCATTGTTGTACTTCAAATTATATAATCATATGCAAATTTCCCACTAGCTCGCGTTGCTCCTCATACCCCTCGGTGGTGGCCCATTGTTGTGGCCCGTTGGTATACACAGCATCGTAAAAGTGATCAAAGATGCATTCTGTTGATCTGGGATAGCACCTATCAAAGGACTTGTCAGACACCACAGGGCAAATGCAGTCGGTATCCCATCATCCCAAATCCCAAATCCTTCGCAACCAACCTTGTAGATGTTCCTCCGCTGCAAATCCTTGATAATCCTTGAATCCCAACGGCAGTGCAAGTGCTTTGATCTAACCAACTTAATCAATGAGTCGTGCCTTTTTCTTTGTCAACCCACCACGCCATTTTACCTTTACCGATGTAGGCATCGTCATCAAAGAGAACCAGATGCGCTGCTGTATAAGGCCATATCAATTGTTTCTTGCCAAGGGATGATGATGATAAATCCATGGTATCACATTGTCGGTATATGGGATCAAGCACTCATATGACAAAGCTTGCCGTAGGATATATTCCTGGTCGATCAGAATGCAGCATCGATCGCCACCCCAATATCGCATTCGAAAACGTGCGTGCCAATGTCTGTGCTGTATGCTGAATACGTCGTACACTCCAAGGTGATCATAACCATCCTTTGATTGCCTGCACACAGCTTTTACGTAAGCCATCGCATATCAACCCATCCCTTCGTTCTTTTTTACCTTGATGCAACGTAAACACGTCTTGTATACAGAAGCGCTCATTCATTCTTGATGAACAATAAAGGAATCCATGATATGAGTTGGTATATAGGATAACTATGCTTGGGACAGCCGTTAGCATATGATGTCAATATCTAAAGAGAGACCAATCTCACCCTCAGAAATAGATCTTCAATCGCACCAATCCAAAGCTGAATCCAGTGGTTGTCCCTTTGAGCAATGTGTAGCCGCAATGCAGTGTGCCATTTGGAAGGAAGAAAAAGTAGCGATGCTGGCGTGTGTCAAGAACGGTGCCAAAAAGAAAGGGAGGAGTCGACACGCCCAACGTTGGTTGCACCCCCGACTTTATGCAGCTACTTGAATCACGTGCTGCCACCCATATCCAGATAAGCAGATCATCCATGTTCCCAATTGTAAAGAGCACCAATAAAAATACCACTTTGAGAAAACCGTATTTGATCCTTGCAGTCATCTTTAAAGACGTCTCCATACAACCAAATCTTTGTATATATCAGCCATGTTTTTAGCCTTCCGTAGATTGATTTGGAACGCATGATCATTGATGACAGGAATTCCTTTTGGGTTGTGCTGCAGATCCTTCATATAATTCTCAAGTTCAGACAAGAAAAGCTGCCAAACTGTATCAGGATCAGACATCCTTGGGATTTTGATCTGAAATATGCCAAGCACGCCATAGACATAGTCCACAGGATCCATGCATCGTCGAGGAGACTCACTCAATGACGCGAGCAGGCCAAAAAAGTAATCAATGCGCACATTGGTCTCCATGGTACGTAACCGGTTGAAGCTTGTAGCCCTATTGATCTCCTCAAAACAAGTGGATATACGCTCTGATGCAGCATTCCCTATCGCACACATAGATTAGCAATGTTGTTGGACATCCTTCTTATATATAACGTACCACCATATTCACTATGGATATCATGCCATATGGTTACCGCCCCTTCAAAGTTGTAAACCAGTTTATCCACTACTATTGTGTTGCTGCGAGATACATGCGTCGCTGTTTCAGACAATAGTCGTACACCTCCAAAAGGAAGAGCCATCTCCTGCCAAGTCCATACACGTTTCCACCATTCACTTTGTGTCAGTGTATATAATAGATCAATGAGTTGAGGGTATTTTTCATCGTAAAGCTCCTTGTAGGAGTGGTAGTATTGCTGACTTTGGGTGCCTCTCTGCGATTTCAAATGCGGGAAATCTTTTCTAGCATCCTTCATCGTGTTGAGTTGCGGTATTAAAGTAGGTGGACAATCCACCATGGCAATACATCGAATGGAACAAGAATAAATGTCACCCATGATATCCAAGGGTGTATCCGAACGTGCACACAAGACATCAATCCACCAATAGCTGTCGGGATAATGCCTGAGAAGTCGAAGTAATGTATCACGTTTTTCGGGTCGCATCGAAACAGGAGCAGCAGGTTGTCCGTTTTCATCATCCACATACTTGCTGATATCGTACCACAAATGGCGGTTGTTTTCTGAAACGCCCCAAAGATGTGACAAGGCAAAATAAAATGATGGAATGCGTGTTGCCTCGTTGGCCTTTTTCATCATGCGTCTAAGATGATGTGGATCGCTCACAGGACGTATGATCTTCATTTTGGCTCCATTTGCTGGCACATAGAGCAATAAAAAGTGTTCATTTGCCAATAGCGCCCCAAGGCCTTTTTCTAGAAACTGTCTGCTGTGTCTACGCGCATGGCTCTCTGGGTTTGTTTTCTTTATCTTTATCTGATACAAAAACATGAATATGTATAGATCACAATGTATGGCGTTTACTACGAAGAGGGATACCTTGTAAGGGTCGTCGTATTCTTCACTATTGACTGTCATATCGAAAATGGGGAAAGAAAAGGAGTGAGAATGGAAAAGTGCGAGCTTTGTACATATAGTTCAGTCGGGGTGTAATCTTTGTATGACACTCAAGGTGACACCTCTGTTATAAAAATGGCAACGCGTTGATGGAAATATGCACACCTCCCTGATACTTCTCATCCGTTGTATCGTGCATACAATCTACCGTTTGGGTGTCATAAAAGAACACTATTTCATCCTTTCTCGATTCCAGATAAGTCAATGGATAGCGTAAGTTTCAGGTACCGGCTAACGCTCCCTATGATATTTTTCTCCCAATCAACTTGGTAGCCATAATATAAAATCCCCCAATATCCCAGTTCTCATACAGCCAGCCCGTTGCTCGGCCTAACAATGATAACCATCCGAAAATCAACCATGTCAACCACATCACCAAAAACCATTTTGTGAAAAAGTTTTCATTTTGGGTTCCTCGAGAAGTTTTCATTAAACAAAAGGGTGATGCAGCTATTTCTACTCCATGTCTCTGTGTCCTTGTACGTTGGACCATTGCAGCCCCCTGCTATTGAAATTGAGCACCGGGATCGTATCAGTTTGCAACATCCAAGATATAGCATACCAAGAGTTACAGTAGTCGTAAACACCATAAGCTAAATTCAGTCGATACCGAGATCCTTCTCCTCCAATCCAGTTTCTTGTTCCTCAAGCAGAGATCCTTGTCACATAGGGTCATGGTGGCGATATCATAAAAAGCCAAAGATACACTCGTTTTGTCACAGATTCTTGAACCATTCCAAGGTGCTTTTCTTATCCACCGCATATAATCCCCAGATAGCCATCCATGAAACCCCAAGACAGGTATACTTTGAAAATGGTGTCGTGGTGATCATAATGTATCAGCTGGGGGGGTGGTGGGATGAAATGGATGCCGTGTGATGGAATACGGATTATAATCCATATCGCAAGGTGTGAGGTTGCACGACAATGAAAGTTGATAAGCATAGCGAGGTCGTCATCGTCTCAGTTGATGATTGTTGCTCCGTCATCCAACAGTTCATTGTTGCTGCATGTATTCAATGTCCAAATTCTTCTCGCTGGTGCCTGATGCTCATTGTTGATATCTTCGTCATACAGTTCTCCATCCAGACGCTGCTTTTCCTCATCCAATAACCAGTTGACCAATCGCAAGTATAGCTGCTGTGATAATCCAGGTCATGCAATCCTCAAGCTTCGATCAATTCCAGTCGTTTGGTAGCCGAAGCAATCCATGGTGCAGCTGCTTGAACCTCAACAATCAACAGCGATTCGTGGAGCGGATTACTCTTGAGTGACATGGTGTTTGGCTGATTCAGTGTTCGGATGTCTACAATAGTTGTCCTTTGGCACCGCATGTTGTAGCTCGAAACGAACGTTGATAGCTTGTTGTGGTCTATAGTCATAGCCTTGATGTTGATGACAATGCGCAGCTTCGCTAAACAATCAACATGTCAACCACCATCCTCATCGCACATATCAGGCCCATCCTCCCTTTACCTTCAAATACTGTGGATCATGTTTATACAAATGACAAGAGACTGGTGTACACGATGTCTAATGCGTGGGACGTGCCAGGTTGTTGAGAATCCAAAAGTGAATGATAATGCAACGCTGAGAATATGACGGGCAACGTATGCTGAAATTGTTGAAGAATGCATATCAAAGCTGCTGCATATAACAATGAACACGTGTTTCTAATACCATGCAGAGGATCGCATCACTCACCAGTTGTCGACAATGATATCAAAGAAGTGTACTGTCTTCAAAGTCGCCGATCCTTCGTTTGGGGTGATCACCGGTTGGCAAGACAGGATGGGGCCATGTACGCGTTGTCATGCAAAGAAGTAGTGGAGTAGTGTCATTGTGTAGTTGAAGGATCCATGTTGATGAGAGTCGATAGCCATGGCTGTGATGGGTTGCTCCATGCTGGTAGTCGTGGGTGGGTGGGTGGGTGTGGGACGTGTTTTCCAGGAAGGAAGAGAACGCGTGCCTTGTTCGGAATTTCACTCGATTTATGCAGCCATTCGCAACATGGCCAATTGTTGAAGAGCCTCGTTAATCCCATCACCACAAGATCACATAACAGATACGTAAATGAAGATTGTATTGATCATTAAAAGGCAACTACTCATTCATCTTGATATTGGGAAAGGAGAGGGGACTGACTTTAGATAGTGTACGGCTGCTATAAAGATTCTTGGGATTGACACCTTGATACCGGCTGCATGAACAGGCCCACATGGCATTGGACGTCAGACCGAGTGTAACTTTTTCTATACCTTATATCCACTATTGTTATTCAACATAAAGATACAATGTGCATCATATATGGTAGCTTACCTTGTTCCTGAGAGCTGGGTTGTAAAGGTAGTAGTAAAACTCCATGGAAGAAAGACACCCGATGCTGACCACCCGCTTGAGACACGACTGTTAGCTCCAAGTGCATCGTGGGTTCAAAGAACAAAAGATATCCTGCGGTTGACGTTTGTAGTACGGTCATCCATTTTGCCTAGCAACCATCATACAGCTTGTGATGAAAGAACATCACACCCATGCAAGTTCTATTTAAAAGAGATGATGATGATAAATAACCTGTTGTTGCTGCAGCCACAACATCCATTCCCATCCATTATACTTTGTATTTTAGCCCATTGACGGCGTTTCATGATGCCGAATGATCCGCAGCAGTGATGTTCATCACCAACTACAGGTAAACCTCATGATGAGTAAATGCTGTAGTTGCCAATCTTGTCCATTTTACCTTTTGACATGCCATATCTTGATCCCAATGAATCTAACAACAATAGCTTCAGAGCATGAGTCCAGCTTTAAGCCTGATGTCTCAAGTTAGCATACCATCGCCATCATACTCTCCATATCATTGCACTCTACACCTACATGATCCAATACGCAACATCCTTTGCCCCACATGCACAACGAGCGAAAATGCCAGGCCATCATTCGTTGCTCTGGAAAAGCAATAGCATGTTAATTATAACTATACATAGAGAAAGCAAAATAAACACATACCCAGTACGTTCACCCGATTGCTTATGACGCGGGATCGAGTTGGATCGTCTACGATGGGCGCAACATTGTCAATGAGAAAACGAAAAAGGGAGGTGGTGGTCAATGCAATGTATGTTGCTTCCCGTGGTGTAGTAAAAGAAGAACATATCATGCAGCCCACATTGTCAGTTGTGGTCATTTATACGTTCGTTCCCCCCTCTCCCTCTCTCTCTCTCTCTTTTCTCACACGAAACGCCAACCATGATTTGCCTTCCAAAGGAGATCATTGCCAACATTGTGTCTGAATTGGAACCGTTGGACTGTATCGAATGCCTTCAGGTCTCTCGTGAATGGCGACACTTTATCCCAGCGTTTGCTTCACGTCCTTTTCGAGATATCACCCTGGATGAAAACTCTGCGCGTTTGGTTTCATTTCTCCATATCTTTGCTCGCTTTGTGAGAACAGCGAGGCTCAAGTTTAACCGACTCAGGCAGCTGAAACTGGCCATGGATCACGTGAAATCATGCACGTTGTTACAAAAGCTTGGTATGTGATCGATGCATTTGTTCAAGAGAATTTCATGGACTAATGATTAATGTACATACAAAGAGATACGCGATACAAACGTGGGCCATGAGGAGTATTTATACGCAGCGTTGAATTCTCGCATCAAGCACTGGCATCTTAATACCTTGGCGCTCATCAATGTTCACGATCCTATGGAGGGCGTCATCGATTGTGTCAGACTTGCAGGAAAACACAACATCAGCCATCTTGTTATTATTGACACTGCATTGGAGGGGTTCACATCATCACCACAGCAATCCGGTGTCTTTAGCTCGCTCGTTTCACTCGTAATCGATGATCCATATATGAATCGAGGCGACGTCAGAAGGTTGCTGTCCTTGGTACCCAACCTTGAGCACCTGGAACTGGGTTCATGTTATAATGACGATTCGTTTATGCCAATGGTCCTCACACTCTGCCCAAAAGTCACTCATGTCCATCTATCCACCTTTTGTCTTTTGACCCTGCCAGACGATGACATTCATCCCAGAGATTACCTACAGCAATTCCCAGTCAATACAACAGCTTCTCGTCCACATCCTCCAGGTTTACGCCATTATTCCAACCATGTATCAGACTTTAGCCAAGCTGAATACGACATGTTGTTGAGACACCAATCGACTCTGGAGTTTGTTTCTCTTGGTCCGTACGATCCTTCCAGCTTTGCCCCAGATTGGAGAGAAATTAACAAGCACTTTTTACCCAATACAACACTCAAGCACGTTGTTTTACCATTATATCACAAACGAGTGGATCCTCATTTTCAATACGACGACGCGTACGGCAATTGGCTGAATGAATGTCAAGCACTCGAGTCTCTAAAGATGAATGCCCTATCACATGACTTTGGACCATCTATGATGGATACACTGGAGAATCACCTACCATCGCTTCGATACATTGCAATTACATTTGTTGGGATCATGGGTGGGACAAGGCGCTTTGCGAATTGTTTGCAAATGTTACGAGCACTTCGATACCGTTGTAACCATTTTGATACTCTCAAAGATTTGACACTTACCTTGAGTGGGCATGTTGGCGTCTGGACTACAACTATTATCCTTTCTATGGTCGTGACTATTCGTACCCTTGAAGTACTCACCGTGCACGCATATGACAACCCCCAATACCTTGATGAGCAGGATGTGCTTGGATTTATCGAAAGCCTTCAGTTCAGCCTTCCTCGTCTCAAACACCTAAGCTTGGATTCCATCTTCACAGTCACTCCCAAGGTCATCCGTGCACTTGGATCCTTGCATCAACTCGAGTCGCTTGCTTTCACTGAAACCAAAGTCTACGTGGATGAAGCCGAATTATTGATCAGTATCATGGGCGACAGTCTGAAAGAACTACGCTTCATCGACTGCGGATTAGCATTTAACAACACCAACCAAAGGACTCGTCTTCAGTTGCTCGCAAAACAACATGCAGTCAATTGTGTGATCATTGATTACGAATAAAATTTGCTTTGTATATTGTTTACATTACAGCATCCAGTACGCTCTCGATCATTTACCCCCGTAAACCGCTTGAATCAAATGAAATTGTCTTTTTATTTCTTATCGTACTAGCCGTATCCCCCTTTCAATATGGATAAACTGATCATGCCAAAAGTTGAAAAAGATGAATGAATTGTGAAGTGACTCTTTTAAAGCACATGTGTTCATGTGACATGCTAAATACCGATGGATGCATCACCTTGCATTGAGAAGTGTAAAGTTACGTTAAGGAGAAAGGTTATATCATAGAAAGTCTCTCTTTATTATCCTCCATATCAATGTCTACCCTATTGAAATTAACATGACACTCCATCCTTGCATAACTAATCACAGGACCATCGTAAATGGTAGAAGCGAATTGGTGTAAACTTGAAGGCATCGAGCATGTTGTATTTCATAAATGATCCACAGTGCAAGAGAGTCTGGATTGCTGATGATGTCGTGCAGTGGTGAAAGCGATGATTGGGCTAGATGATGGCATGAATTGGTATCAGGTGCTGGATGATGACAACTTGTAGGGTCCATTGTACACGCAGCTGATAACATGAGAAGTTGTCGTTGTTCTTGGTGGCCATTGTTTGTGATTTCATTGTTGCTCTCCATCATCGATCAAGTGCCCAGAATTGTTGCCATGTATCGAAATTCGAAAGTAGCCCGACGTGGTTCCTGGTGCTCATGATCAACCCCTCATTGTCCAATTCAACAGCAGGTCTCCTGATTTGTTCTCTTGAAATGATCCAGTATCCATTGACAATCAATCATCATCCCTGTCGTCATGTATCCAAAAACATATCCAAGCGCCAGATCAGGTCTTCATGTACTCCTTTGCCAAAGCTACCAATCGTCTTGATATCAATCATGTGTGGCGATCCTCCAAGCACAACGTTGCGTGATATGATAGTACGTGCAGGCAATGTCGATGTCGAGGGCCTTGTGATCAAATATTAGCGTCGCCTTCCACGTTCCAGCATCTTCTTGTAAGGCAGCATCATCCACAATGCATCTCGGCTTGTCGTGCAGCGCCACTACACACGATGATGATTTCAATCAGAATCAGTTTTTGCGTAACATTTCATCTCGTCCACGATTTACCTTGACATCCAGCATCAAGAGAATAAACATTGAAACATCCAAACTGCAGTTGTTGATAATTGGTTGCACGAGGTGTTGTTCACTGTGTCCAAACTTGGTCTTGCGCAATAGCGAGATAGTGGGTCAAGGTTGATAGGCGTGTAGCTCGTGTAGATCCCTCGGTGCCTTCAACTCAAGCTTGCATCCTTGTCCAAATACATGAGCCGCCGTATATAATCCTCAGCCGCATACAAGAGTCTGATCCATTCTCCATAATCACCGTAGCATTCACCTTTGATTATGTGCATCCATAACTCCCATACGGTGACTGAAGTAACCATGTCTCCTTTTCCGTGCTCTGCCTTAGACCTTGGATTGTGAAGATTGCTTGTATTGAAGCATAGTTGGTAATGGGTATCAATGGCACCATCCATATTGATCATCATGTCGTACGATCCCACTACGTAAACAATATATATCGTTAGCATCTATCACTTTGCAAGCACAGTCATCCATTCGCTTTTTACCTTGATGAATGGGTGGATCACTGTTTGCATAGCGTCGAGTGTATAGAGACAATGCTGGTGAATGCTTGGCCAAAGTTGTTATTGCAGATAAGAATACGGTTGCTGCCATCGTAAACAAGATGTAGTATCACCCAAGGAAAAGAACTTGTTGCTCGTCGTCATCAAACTTGAAAAGATCTCGTTGCATAACGCGTAAAGATTGAGAGTGCCATGTAAACGCTGTCAGCGGTTGAGAGCCAATTGTAGCGAAGGAGTTGTTGAGCGTGTCATTGTCCAGTCGAAGTAAAGGAAGTGAATGCAGCTGAAGAAGTAGACGTGAAAGAGGGCACCCTTGTTTACTCTGCCTGAATTTGCTTTTTTCACCGCCTGCGTGTTACACGAGTCCTCCTCATTCCCATAATGCAGACCACTATTATCGTGTTGATCATCATCGCAAGTTTAATAAAGAAGCCTTCTTTCGTTGCTGCTGCTGTTGTAGTCATTCATAGTACATATGGATGTCTGATACCGCTCCATCATCACAATCTAATTCTCAATCATAATCATCGCTCTTGCCTCCAATTATCCTCCTTATCCATGACCTTATATTCACGTTGTCATATATTGTATTGAGATATCATTATCCAATAAATCCACTCCCATTGTCTCGTCGTTATAAAACCCCCTCTTAATCGCTATTATGATCCTCTCTCTCATACACATTTCGATTGATAATGACTCTCCATGATCGCATGTGATAATCCTTCTCTTATATGGCTTGAGCATAAGGTGAATATTGTATGCTAACACATCCCAATAAGAGGATATCAAATGTATGACAGCCATTAGTCATGTGAACTCGCAAATGGAACTATTTCGAATAGAATGAGAAAAACAAACATCATCTCACCGATCTGTGCCCGTGAGCGCTTATGATGCTTAAGTATCCTTTTGGGATCTCCCATAAACTCATTCATTGCCTGCATGCTCATACACGATATCATGCATTGATCACCACCACCATTACTTGACAAGCAACAATGGACGCCTTACTGTACCAGTACACTTGGTTGCGCGATTTTTCTTTCATGGTGGATCCATTGTCCTCGTCATTTGATAATGAACGTGTAACTGCAATCGTTTATTGCTATGACAAAAACCTCAGATACAGGAAAGTCAAAGGATACGAGGTTGTAAATGATTAAGAAAAGGGGATTCTGGTTCACTCGTTGTAAGCATTCTATTCAACATGGTGGGATTTAATAATGGAATGTTTGTTGATGCAGAAGAACGGTCAAAGAGATGCAAAGGCATTTGTGGTGGTATCTTGTGATTTGTTTGCTCTTCATGCTTTCCCTTCCAAGTTGATTTGAGAGAAGGATCGTGGTCAGGAGGAGGAAGATGGTGATGATGAGAAGGGATACCAGTGGCAAAAACGGAAGGCATTGGCGGTGGTGGATAACCGTAAAGACAAGGGATCCCAGAGGCAATGGCTGGAGGAAAAAGAGGATGAGCTGAAGCAGTAGCAGTAACGGTAAGAGGAGGAGGAGAGATTCCAGCGTTGGCTACTATTGGTGAATCAGGAGCATAAGATTCAATAACGGTGATGGTGACTGCAACCAAGACAAAAGGATGACCGTTGCTGTTATCAGGGTTCATCGTGTAGAAATGATAGTGATGAACATGGCGATGATTATGGCCGCTGGAGATGTTCATCGTATTGATGGTTGTGCTTTCTCGAAAAAAGAGGATCGTAATGTTCTTTGGATAGTTACGAATGTTGCCCAATATTCATATCATCTCGCGTAAAATGGGTGGATTGTTTAGTTTAATGATGGTTGAGCTCGCCGTCATCATGTGCCTTGTTTTGGTGATCATTGTGCGATAAACATCCAACATTTGTTATTACTCCTTGGGGATCGCGATAGGGTGATTACTAAGCTGATTTGCTTTTGACATGACAAAGACAGTTGTTTTTGTTTTTGTTGCAGCGTGAACGAAATAGTGGTATGTTTTGTCCCATACACTGGCTCGACGACTACCATAACGGGTGGTTGTTTACCACCACCAACCTTTTGTAATAACGATAACTTGAATAATGAAAAGCGGATACCATGCAACCCAAGATGTGGTCGACTCTGAAGAGCTGTGTCGTAAGCAGGCTAAATCAATCCCAATGGCTGATATGCCACTATTTCCCTGGCTAATGATATGATCCACCAAAAGCAATTGCTGATCCAAGTCTCGTTGACATCGATATCCCTCAACCACAGATTGATTCGTAGCCATTACGTCGTATGATAAACCAAGCCAAGCCAAGTGTTTATTCCAACATCCTGAAATTGCTAATCTACGTGTATCCTACAAGCTAATCCAAGCAATCATCCATGTCGGCACACATACCTTGTCACCCATGGGTTCCTCCAAGTTAATGATGCAAATGCTGATTAGTATATAGCTCGATAACATCCCCATCCGACACAATATATACCCATCACAAAGACCTCGGTGTTGATCCATAGCATTCAGGCTAAAGGATACCAGAATCAGTCTTCACTGATCTACCTTGAGAAATGACAGGACATCCGAGCAAGGCTCTGGCACCGATCCATGAGAGGAAAATGAGCGGGACAGGACAGCTTCATCACCAAACAAAGGACAACCTGATGCTGCTGGTTGGTGGATAACGAGGTCAAAGGATACCAGAATCAACACCACAAAAAGATAAGACTTCTTGTCTTCGGTGTGATATACCTTGAAGAATGACAGGACATCCCAAAACAAGGCTCTGGCATCGATCCATGAGAGGGAAATGAGCGAGACAGGATAGCATCATCAACCAAACAAGGACCACCTCATCCATCCAAGGAGTATCGCCATAGGACAATCAAAAGAGGGATCACTATAGCAACCATCACAATGAATAAAGAAAGCAATGCATAGCAATGGTTGTCACCCAACTGACCATAGCTGGTGGTAATAATATTCCGGATGCTGTATCATGGCTGCATACGTTGGAAAAGACGACAAGGAAAGGTAGAGTGTATGAAACCAGTAGCTGCTCAATAAAGTTGTCTTTGCGTAATGTCGTGTTGGTGTCGTCAATGGAATGGTGTAATGTGTAGCAATAAAGCGTAGAGATGAGGCGTTTGTTGTTGATGTTGAAAAGAATACGAAGAGAGACGAGTGTGGTCGAAGGGAGCAAACAAGAACACAGCCATATAAGAATTTGATCGTAAAAGGTTTATCCGCAGCTCATTTGATCTCTCGTCCCCTTTCTTCCTTGACACGCGCCCAACAAGAACCTTGACACACCCACGAGACAATGACATTCAAAGGGCTTGACGGTATGCCATTGCGTTGCTTCATGCACTCGACTCTGCATTAAGGTGCTCATGGACGTCCGTTTTATAGCTCTCTTAAAGTTCCTTTTGACAAGCGACAAGCCAAACTATAAGCGAAGCTTCAACAAGTTCGTAACCAAGCATGAAGACGACTTTATCGAATGGCACACGACACCAAAGACAGCTGAAGAGCTGGAGCGTTTATGGTCAAACCGGTTCAGGATAGAATGCAAACGGCTTGAAAAGAAAGGCAAAGTAAGCGATCTCTTTTTGTACAACGCGTTTCATCATGCTGAGTGATTTGACGTGTTCTTTTTATAGACGGGTACAACCAATTATTGGTCCAACTATTGGAAGGGAATATCACAAAGGATCACTCTACGATACAAAGAGGTGATTAAGGGTATTAAGTAGGGGGAGTGTACAGGAAATCACTCATCATGCTGCGATAGGATATGGCATTGATGCGACATGAAGAGCAAGTTTTGGAGACACAGAATGTGCTGGTGGATGCATTGAACAAACGCCTTCGTGAACGAGCAACCAAGAAGAGTTATGAAAAGAGTGATAGCAGCTATACACCCTCGGATGAAGACAGCGACACTTCTCGATCCAGTAAATTTCCGTCTTCAGTAAGTGGATGCATTGTTCATGGTTTCTTTTGTACTCATGTGGTATACAAGTGGTCCATCGCGGATTATAGTATTTCAGACATGCTGAACAAGTTCAGAAACGACTGCGTCAAAAGTACAACCATGGATAAGCAATGACACGTGATAAGCTGTTGACTCTCAACTACACGTACCTCTTTTCTGTTGATGGTGGTCGGGATTGTCGCACTTTTATCCAGCTTCCTGAAAAACTACAAGGTGCTTTGGCTGATGAATTGGATCAAGATGATGAATTTGTATTTCTGGAACGATCAAGCAAAGAACTGTGCAATGAGGTTGAGGAGGTAATGGATGAATGAGTGATTAGGTAAATGGCATTTTTATTGATGGGATACCATAGTTAATGTTGCTGTACCCTACACGTGCCCCGGATCAATTGGATGATATCTTTCAGGCAGCGAAAGACAAGTCAAAGGAGACTGTATTGGTGGCCAATGTTCTCAAGACGATGCAAGTATTATGGATGGGATGATGATGATTGGCTGCTTACCAGGTTATAATATATGCTTTTGTGTAGCGTGGCTCAATATGCAAGTCGGCCCGATTTTACTGCAATGGATGAAGATGTCTTTTCAGATGCAGCATTCAAGCCTTTCTTTCACACCATCGTTGGAAGTATACCTTATTGTTCACGGGATGGGTAAGTGGGACCTCTATAAGGTATGCATGTGGATAACTTATGCCCACCCCCCCTTTTTTTTAGATAATTCACACAATTGGGTAAAAGCTCGCAGCTACGTCCTGATGCCATGTTATCCACGACAACCAACAAGAATGAAATGTTACGCTGTCTAGTGGCCGAGGTGAAAGTACCCAATCGTTCCTTCTATGGAGATTTTCTCAAGCTCGCTTTCGAGATGAAATGTGCCTTGGATGCAATGATTGAACATCACGTGGATCATCCTTATAGTCTCGGTATTCAAGTGGAAGGTAAATGTAGTATCTTAGTTTATTGACAATCTTCTCATCCTTACTTAATGATAGGATTCACGGTGCGTACCTATCGGATGGATCTACTTTATGATCACATATACCGTATGATACATTTGAGTACGTTTTATCTTCCACGTTCAGCAGCTGACTTTGGGGTCGTGAAATCAGCCATATGCAGCTTGATGCAAGTCAGAGTAGGTATCAAAGATGGACATTAGAGTTGTTGGTGGCACTGGGTCTAATACCCTAGCATATAGAAACTTTTGGATGAGCTGATCAAAAACGTAAAAGGTCCAAAGGCACCACAAGTTATTGCTGATGAAAGAATATCCTGGCGACGTCCCACTATATTTGTACCGGATCTGAAGTACTAAAAAGATGGTATGCCCATGGAACCAAGAAAATCGATACCATAGTCGTAGCTTATGTAGCCTGCACTTTTATGTCTGTAATGTGTATATATGTATATCCAACGTATTAAATATCTGCTTATGCATCCTTTAGCACTTGATGTCACATGATACATTGATGCCACGATTGACATACCATTGCTTGCATGCGTAGGAATTGCAGCCTGACCAGGGGAGAGGGATTTGTTTACAACTGTGCAGAAAGAGAAACATGGCAACATCAACATCATCTTTTTTAGGCTGGACAATGATGGTCTTGGCTTAGAAAGCACATATATTGACTCGAATGGAAACCACAATGGATTATGTATTTCGTTCATGCATGATGGTGGTGAGGGAGGATCTAATTTTTGTGCTTCATGTATACTACGCATCTACTTTAGAAAAAAGCCTGTAGTAACACAACATGTGTTGTAACCATAACAATCTTTACTATTCTGTGTATATAATAGTTTTCTATAGTCTCGCTATCATACAAGTTGCATTTCATAGGCGTAAAGAGGGTCAACATTACAATTAGAAAGAGTTTGATAACAGGAGTGTTGAGGGCGTCATGGATGAGTGGGATAATAAGAGGTTAAACATGCGGAGTGGTTGGCGTGTGTGAGAACACCAAAACAGGAAGAGCGGATATGCCGTCAATGCTCGTCTCTTTCCCGACACCATCGAACTCCCAATTCAAGTCCTTGATGACGACCGCGCATTGACGAGAAAGAAAGGTAGTAATTGAGTGCACAGCACGCATTGCAAGTGAAACCAATACGTGGGACTGATCGCGGCTATTCACGCAAACAGAGACAACGTCGAATGGACAAGCATCGTGCTCCACTTGACTATATGGATCGTTGATCAACTACCTATGGCATGAAAAGACGATGTGGTTGAAGACGATATCAACCATCAGGAGCTGTGAAGGTATGGATGATGGATTAAGCATATAGGAAGGATTATTGACATTATTTAAGAACAGGACATTTCTGTGTCTATACAACAACGAGGTTGCCTGGCAACATTGCTTGGATCAATTTATTCTGGAACATCCCGTCAATAAGATGAATTCGAAGATGGATTGCAAAGTAAGTCTACGAGATGCTTGTATCATTATATGAGATTGACATGCTCTTTCCACGTGATCAGCTCTTTACGAATACTACGACAGCTGGCATCATCGCCATATAACCACATAAATGACAACATCACATCTTCTACCAGGAGCAGCAGCAATGTATCATTTGATCACCTTTGGCATCGTATTTTTGCGTCCATCAAGTGTAACGAAGCCGATGATGGATATCGACAATGGCAACAGCTTCTGGAAATAGGCGACCAGATACAAGTAGTACAGTGTTTTGCGTTTGGAAATCCAGAAAGTGGGGGGTTGCAATCCAATTTTCGCAACCCGCATTACGGGTTCAGGTAGATTAGTAAAATCTTTATTCCTCCAATACAATGTTTGGCACACCGGTACAGATTTTGATCTCTCAATACAATCTCTCAGAGCCCAACTCAAGCAATATGGTTATTTTAAAGCTTTAAGGTATATATATATATATTCTAAATAGGTTGCATGTCTAAGCACTTGACAAAGTATTTCTGTGAGTGTCTTATCCATCCTCGGCAGTCCTTTCTAGTGATAGTCTTTGCCGCTTCTTGAATGCGTACGACAAGACTATCTTTGCTTGACAATGGTGTTTTGCGCACTTGGCCTTTCATCTTTGACCAGCACTCTTCGATGGGATTTAAGAAGGGAGAGTAAGGTGGCAAAAACAAAGGAATGTGGTCATGTCTTTTGATAGCCTCAAGCACTTGTTTGGTCTTGTGGATTGATGCATTATCCATTACGATGTACATGTTATGTAAACCATGCTTATTTAAAACGGCTGCCACTTGCTCCACAAACAACAAAAAGTGAGAGGATTTCGTACCGTGTGGTAATCCAGACTCTCTTCCATCAACAAGCTTGCGTTTCTTCGAACCAGTGGATTGAGGGACTTGTTGCGAGAGAGCAATCAGACCATGATACGAGATACATCCAATGATGCTGAGATTGGTACCTCGAGCAGTTGGCACAGTGACAGCAGCAGGTGTTCCTTTCTTTGACCAAGCTACTGGGCGGACCATGTTTTTCACGAAACCACTCTCATCAATAAAAACGCACTTGCGTCGAAAGTCAATATTTTGCTCAGTGATTTGCTGAACAAATTGACGACGTTGCTCAAGGGTATCTTCAGAATTGCGTTCCATCACTCGTGGTTGGGTACGGGTTAGAGTAAACGAAAGCTTCTCTGTAAGGTGCCGGTAAACGGTGGATTGATCAATGCTTAAGTTTTTAAACTCTCCACAAAGCTCGTCAACAGCATCCTTCACAACACAAGTTGGATTGCGCTCGACATAATCTTCAAGGAAACGCGAATGCTCTTCGGTTAGCTTCCGATTGTTGCCTTTGGGTTTCACTTTGGATGCCTCGACATAGCCCGGTAAGACCGTTCCGCCACTTTTTTTCCATTGTTTGTTAAACTTATATGCCGCATCAACATTGATGCCGGCTCTTTCAGCTGCACGTTTGATCGTTCTTTCTTCACTTTGGAGCAGCGCAATAAAATAGGCAACCTGTCTTGGTTTATACTTTGTTGGTGTCCAAACAAGATCAGGCTGATCCACCACGCCCAATTCCTCCATCGAGATCTCGGGAATCTCAGGTACGTCTTCCTCTCCCTCTGACATCGAGTCATCTGAAAGATGTCCAAGCTCAAGTAAATGTTTGATAGCAGCTCCAGTTGTCGTTTGTGTTTCATAGTCGTTATCAGGGCCATCATAGACGTAGTCGCCACTTGGTTGGTAATGATAGAATGTAGTCATTTTCAAGTTGAAGCAATAAAAGACGCGTTGTACTACTCTACCGATGTTATCTACGAGTGCTTAACCACCGACATGGATATCATGTTCAGCTAGCTGATTACTCATTCACTTTCGATTTTACTTTATTATGTATGGCATGGCTTAAACAATTGTATTGAGAGACCAAAAAGTGTACTGACAAGACAATCATTGTATTGAGAGGCTGAAATTTTTACTAATCTACCTGAATCCGTAATGCGGGTT
>JNEU01001045.1:0-74124 GCA_000697475.1 Lichtheimia corymbifera B2541
TTTGTGTTTCATAGTCGTTATCAGGGCCATCATAGACGTAGTCGCCACTTGGTTGGTAATGATAGAATGTAGTCATTTTCAAGTTGAAGCAATAAAAGACGCGTTGTACTACTCTACCGATGTTATCTACGAGTGCTTAACCACCGACATGGATATCATGTTCAGCTAGCTGATTACTCATTCACTTTCGATTTTACTTTATTATGTATGGCATGGCTTAAACAATTGTATTGAGAGACCAAAAAGTGTACTGACAAGACAATCATTGTATTGAGAGGCTGAAATTTTTACTAATCTACCTGAATCCGTAATGCGGGTTGTGAAAATTGGATTGCAACCCCCAACTTTCTGGATTTCCAAACGCAAAACACTGTATTTCCTAGATCGAACTCCATACATAGAAACTAGAGATCCAAATACCCATCCCACGTGTAATGATGATGACTAAATTAAATGCATACTGGCTACGACATTGTTGCTAGCTGGAAACGTTACATGCTACCCCAAGAGATTTATATATCTTGATATATGCTAACAACTAACAAATGCTTTTCGATAAACAACTATGTAGGGCTTCTCAACGTGTGCTCAGCATCATCTCAACGTTTTAAGCATCTATATATCTCGCCCATATTTTTAGCTGTCAGTAGATTACATTGACGTACACGATCGCTTTTGTATTTTGATATCATCTGCTTTACATAGTCTTCTTGGATCCTGACACGCTTGGGATCGGTCAATAACTTAAGGAGCTCAGTTACAAAGAGCTGCCAAACCTCGTTTGGATCGGTTTTCCTCGGAATGTCGATTTGAAATATGCCAAGCACACCGTATACATAGTCAACTGGATCCATACATTGCCTTGGTGATTCTGCGAACGCTCTGAACAAGAAGTCAATGTCGAGTACAGAAGGGGTTATATGGCGATGACAGTAACTCCGAGACCGACTGATTTCTAGAGTAGTGGACATTATAAACATCATTCCCTCTATACCGCCTATTATAGGAATCACGCTGGTTGATGTTTGAAATAATTATTACGTATTGTGACATTGAATAGCTTACCATAGTCTGATGGTGCTTCAGCCCCCCTTTTTAAATAGGCAAACGAGCCTTCATCGGTAAGTTCTTTAACATCATTGATACTCAACATGTCGCTGTCGGATAATTCGGTGAGTGTTTCAGGGATAAACAAGACTTCAACAGGTAACACCGCCTCTTGCCATGTCCAGACACGTTTCCACCAGCTACATTCATAGAATGTCTCTAAAACAAGTTGGTGTACCTCCTTGTGAATATCTTTTGTCCATCTCGAAAGAAGAGTTTCCGGGGACCCACGCACCTTGCGCGACATGGACTTGATTCGGGATATCAATTCAGGCTCACAGTCGACCATGGCATAGCATAGATAGCAACAGGCATATATATCGCCCATAATACCCAAAGGTGTATCACTACGTGCACATAGCACATCGATCCACCAATAGCTGTCAGGATGGTCGTTGAGCAGTGTGAGCAATGTGTTCCGTTTCTCAGTTCGCATCGAAACAGGTTCGGCTGGTTCACCATTTTCGTCATCCACATAATCACCAATTTCCTCCCACAGGTGTCGATTGGCCTTTGAAGTACCCCAGAGATGAGATAATGCATAATGAGGTAATAAACGATCCTCATTCTCATCCAGCATTTGTATGATTCGCTCTCGATGATATGAATCACTAGCAGGTTTTACCAGTCTCATTTTGTTTCCATCGTCTGGTACATAAAGCAACAAAAAATGGGGGTGATCCAATAACCGTATTCCTCGTTGATATCGGCGCAACAATGCATCTCTCTATACACGTAATTAGGGTCATATCACTCTTGGAGATCGTATTCTGCATACTTTTTGTTTTTCTTCGTTGATGGTTTCATCATTTGAGGTGGTAGATTCATCGTGTGTCATTTTGACAATTTCAAAAGGGAAAAAGGGGGATGGATGTTTTGACACAGTTGTTCTTTGATTTTATATGTTCCACGTTGGGCGCATATACTTTCTGTGTTACATGTTATCATGCTGTCAGCTGCAAGGAGGAAGTGCAAAATTCGAGTTGTGGATGTTGGCTTAGATCATGTAGGTAGCCTAAGCTTCATTGCATTATACAAGTGGTCAGTATTGGTACGAGGATATCCCTACAATGAAATGTGCCTTGTACTCGAAGCTTCATTTTGCGTTAGATGTAATACGGTAATGATACAGCCAAGATTTACTATGTAACCGGAACCTCTCTTCCGTGATTGCCATGTAACGTCACACAACATGAATTGATGCGGATCTTCGAATGAACAAGGCAATAACATTTTTACCGACTGGCATTTACTGCATGTGCGTTAATCCATCGACATAGAATCCCTTTCCTCGAATGCATTCTGAACCTTATTTACTTCATCACATGGATAACAAAAAGCGAGGATAGCTATATTCTTTTCTATATTATAGGATCAAGGATTAACACCATCCATCATCACCTTTATTCATTTCTTTCAAGTTCCATATTACTAGCTTAACTAATGTAAACACCTCTATTGTCATCCTTCCTCATATCTAAAGGCTGTGTCTTCCAAAAGATCCTAGTCCAATACCAAGGTAGCCGCATGATCCATATTCTGCAGGATAGAATAAACAATTATTTCTTGAATGGATGATGTCGCCATGGTGTGTACGTGGTGTTGTGGCTAATCTAATTAGAGCACCTTGGAGTTTGTATATGCAAAGGATATCTGCAGTAGTCATAGTATCGGTTTCCCAGCTATGTGTCCAGGCAATGGAAAGTAGGCGGTGATCGGGTCCCTCGATTAAGGTGTAGCGTACCATCCAGTCTTGAAGCGTATCATTCCAACATCATCCAATCCCATCTCCATTTCCTCCATTTCCAAACGATGCAAACGCCTGCTGGCAAAAGGTTGACTGAGTTGGTATTCAGGATTCGAAAAAGTCGCATATCCAAAGCCCAGGATCATCGATTGATGTGTTCCACGAGTGGCCGACAATTCCTCCTCTCATTGATACAATGCGAGACCATATGGTTTCCACGAGAAAGACGTTGCTGATCCAGGTATAGTTGGCATGATCCAATAGTAATAGTGTGGGCCGATGTCGAAGAGCAATACAGATTGATCAAGTGGGGATGTGGTTGAGTGTGGTCGTCCAAACACCTTTTCAGTTGCCATCGAATAGGATGCTGAGTAAGCTGTGATCAATTACCAGAGCCCTCTCGCGTATTCCAACACATGTTGATAAGGCACCATCATCCACACAATAAATCGCATCATGCCGTTTAGCTTCCCTACATGACACAAAAATCATTTATCCGATCTTCTTATAGAGCATACCACCCAATCCACTTGTTACCTGGATACGGAACACCAAAGATTGTATAAATGATGCTCCATCCAGTCCACGATTCGAGACTTTGAGCTGCAGCATAATCACGTAAGAGACCATTTCAATCACAATAGGCCACCCATTATCCTTACCTTGTATGATGGCTTGACACGGGGTGTCATGGAAAGATGATGATGGTGATTGATGCATAGAACACTTGTTGTGTAATGAGAAAGCTGCTGCATATCATCTTCGACGTGTTGTAGTACAACACCGGGAAAGAAAGACCTCTTGGAAACCAGTTGCTATAGATCAATGGCATTGAATGTGAAGCAAGAACACGACCGCTGGCTGCCTTTGTTTACTCGTTGCTGAATCGTATTGGATGTGTTGTGTCCGTAAGCAGTGTCATGTCGGAAGGGAAGAAGTGGTTGAGAATGGCAGTGTGTAGTGGGTGTTCCCATTCAACCAAAGACAATAGGATCAAGACAGTTATAGGATTGACATGATGAGTTGAAGCAGGGCAACCATTCGCAAGCGGTAGTTGTACTTGAACGGGGCAACAGTTGAGAATGGGAGGAAAAGACAATGAACTGGGAGCGGAAGAAGTGTAAATTAAATAGGTCATACAGTCAGACTACTTCACGAACACTGAAATTAATGCATGACCTTGAGATTGCCTCTCTCGAACCTGAAATTTTCACACAATGTGCTCTTAGACATGCTGAACAACTTTGTCTTAATAAAGAACCCATGCTTCATTTGAAAATTTTGAATGGGAGGATGTAATGTGGAGTTTACTATGCCCGACGGAAATCGGGTGTCCGCCGGGATTCATGATTTATCGAATTAGTATAAAGTAACTTGAGATTGCCGATCTCGAACTTGAAACTTGGTATGAAGGATCTCTCCGTCATGCTGATCAACTCCATTCATTTAAAAACCGCATACTTCATTATGATCTTTCAATGAACCGGACGGTCCAAATATAGGCGAGATGATGGACGGACGGAACGCAAGTAAGGTGTATAGTGGACAGCCCCGCGGTTGTCCATATCCATCGTGAAACTTGGTCAGACCGTGGGCTTCGACATGCTGACCAACTCCATTCATATAAAAGTCGCAGGCTTCATTGTGAGAATTTGAACGGGAGCGTCCGATGATAAATGGATGGAAATAAAAGTAGGATGGACGGCCCATAACCTCGAGATTGCCCACCACAAACCTGAAACTTTCACACGGGGTACTCTCAGGCATGCTGATCAATAGTGTCTTAATGAAGAACCCACGCTTCATTGACAAAAAGTGATTGGGAGGGTATAATGCGGGATTGACTATGTCGGACGGAAATTAGGTACCCGCCGGATTCATGATTTATCGAAACAGTATAAATCATCTTGGGATTCCCCATTTCGAACATGAAACTTGGTAAAAAGGTTCTCTGAGACATGCTGATCAACTCTATTCATATAAAAACTGCAGACTTCATTATGAAATTTTTAATGACGGCTGGTCCAAATGTAGTAGAGACGATGACCGGACGTCAACATCAATATGGTGGACGGTCCCTGAGCTTGAGATTGCCCATCTCGAGTCTGAAACTATGCAGCAAGCTTCTTTCGACTATGCTGAGTATTTTTGTCCTCATAAAGATCCCACGCTTCATTATGCCGTTTTGAGTGGGAGTGTGCAATGTGGGGGAGAGAATATGTATGAATGGGACATGCAGCTTTACATGTCTTTTTCTCAAGCGTCTCTTTGTATTGGGCATCAAAGTATGGTTCTACGTCTTGTCATTGTGTGTAAAGGATAATAGGAGGATGTTGATAATGGTGCATCTCATCCGATATGTATCTTACATGTATTATTGATCACTTTGCTGGGAGATACCTCTTCCCCTTTCCAAATAAAATCACCATCTGGACCAGAAGTACTATATCGTGTAGTTTTAATGCACAAGATGCTACTGCAGATTAATAGGTGCTGCATCACGACACTGGGCGTGAACATACATTCTCTTGGGAGAGTGCACATGTATGACCCATCATGCATCACAGCATTCAAATCAAATTCTCTACTACCACCAAAAGAACACGCATCCAAGACCATCACAGCTCTTCTGCTCGTTGCTGTACTGAACGTTTTGTTGACGATCATGGTATGTGGCCCAAATAACCGCGCCTTCTCCTCTGGTAACAATGACTGAAATCTCAGCCTTCATTATCGATCGCTCCCTACACCATATCCACCTTGTATTGCCCTCAACCAACCCGTTGTATAGCCAACAATGATAACCCCCCCCCCGGCAAAAAAACAACCACGTGAGCCGCATCGTCAAGCATATGTGATTTAGAGATTTCATTGTTGTACTTCAAACTACACGATGGTATACAATTTTCCCACTAGCTCGCACTGCTCCTCATATCCCTCGGTGGTGGTTCATTGTTGTCGCCTAGCTCGTAAACGTGATCGAAGACGCGTTCTGTTGATCCAGGATAGCACCTGTCAAAGGACTTGTCAATCACTTCAGGGCAAATACAATCGATATCCCATCATCCCAAATCCTTCTCAACCAACCTTGTAGATATACCTCAATCGTCGCTGCAACTAATCATGCAAGTCCTTGATAATCCTTGAATCCAAACGCCGGTGCAATTGCCTTGATCTAACCTGCTTAATCAATGAGTCGTGCCGTTTTCTTTGTCAACGCACCACGCCCTTTACCATTGCCTATGGAAGCATCACCATGAAAAAGAACCTGATGCACCACTGTATAAGGACATATCCGTTGTTGCTTGCCAAGGAATGGTGATGATGATGATATATGCATGATATCACTCTCGAGGATAAAGTGTAGTGTTGTAGATATGTGGGATCAATCATTCGTATGACAAAGGCTGCAGTAGGATATATTCCTCGTCGACCAGAATGCAGCATCCTATTGTTGCCAACCCAATATTGGGTTCAAAAATATGCGTTTCAATGCCTATGCTGGATGCTGATATATGTCGTACACTCCAAGGTGATCATAACCATCCTTTGGTTGCCTGCGCAGCTTTTACGTAAGCCATCACATATAAACGCATCCCTTCGTTCCTTTTTACCTACGTAGAAGTCTTGTACATAGAAGAACCTACTCATTCTTGCTGAACAATGAAGAGATCAACGATACGGGTTGTTATATAGAGAACCTATGCTTGGCACAGCCGTTAGCATATGATATCGATATCACAAGAGTCCGCTAGGACCCCTTACCAGTACGACTTCTTCGCTAGCGATGTTGTAAAGGATCGCACCCAGCAACCACAAGCTGAATCGAATGGCTGTTTCTTGAGCAATGTGTAGCTCTGATGGAGTGTTCCATTGGAAGGAAGAAAAAAGTAGCAAAGCGGACGAGAGTCAAAGAAAGAGAGGAGTCCTTATGCAATTACTTAAATCACGTGCTGCCGTCCATATCCAGGGCAACGACGAGACAGCAACGAGGATCATCGTAGATAGCCAACTTTTGTTATGTCTACCATATCCATCTTTGACGCTACACGCATACATAATGAATGTTCTTGATCAACATCTTTCTTTTTTTTATCATGTCCAGTAAGTACTTGGAGTTATCCTTTAGAACTGTGTATTGAATTCTTTTGTATCCTGTCAAGTGTATTTTCGTTATTCATACCATATATACTTGCAAGGAGGGAGTGGAGCACCTGGTGGTGGTAGACGACCCAACCAAAATGGTGGAGGAAATGACAAGAACCAACCAACCGGAGTGATTGGCAAGAAAAAGAAAAAGACAAGACGGGGCGGTGTCAAAGTTTGAGAACGTCGTCGACGTGCCAGAGAGCGAGCGCGTTTGGAACAAGAGCAACAGCGACAACAGCCATCATCATCCGGTCCTCAAGATGATCATCAGCAGCAACAACAACCTCATTCATCACCTCCTCAAGCTGATTATTATCAACAGCAACAAGGACCCCCTTCAGCAGCATCAGCAACCCATGTATCTCCCACGCCATCTTATGGAAAAGGACAATAAGATGCTAGTAATAGTGGTAGTAGTAGTAGTAGCTTTTATTCATCAATACATTTGATCATTGAAATATGAGTGAAGATGGGTGTAGCTGGCTCATTGTTGTGTCTATTACTATTCTGTTTCCCTCACCATGGCGTACATCATGACAAGGATACGTGTAAGATCCCTTGACAAATTCAGTACTAAGCAATCATTGTGTCTGCTACAACTCAACTTCAAATCATGGTACTATTGTTGATGGTGGGAGATTGAAAGCATTGTCAAGAAGGGAGGTTTTCAATACAAAGACAAGATCAAGGATTGAATGTGCTGGAGACGGCATCATCGGTGTAGCACAAAAAGAGCTGTTGGGCATATATCCACCAAGCAGGTTCAATGATGGTTGGGCACCATGCGAGTTTTTCAGAGCGATATGACTGATGGATTTGAGACATTAATGGCACACGTGCGTTTATGCAGCCAAGATCGGCACCATGTTGTTCCGACCATCCGATGCTGATTGTATCACAGACACAGCATGGCATGTTTATTTGTTGTAGGCTATACACACTTTGGGTAATGTTTATGGTCATCAGGAGCTGAACGCGCGTGCAAAAAGGGAGAGGATAAAAAAAATAGGAATACTGTTGTGTGCTCATCCCCTCCCTCTCTTCCTTCTTTTCCGCCCTCACCTCCATCTACACACACCCCACGACATACTTTTTTTCCACCCATTACACACTCATTGACAGTACCCATGTGCCCAATCACTCGACTGGAGACCTGACGATGGCATACACGGGTTGCATTGTAAGGCTTTTTGAACGTAACAAGCAAGTGATGGTGTTGGTGTAGCTATATGTAACTAATTTTCAAAGCTACAGTGAATGCACGAAGCGATATCAGAAGATGGTGTTCAAAATCAGGCACGGTATGCACCGTTTACATGATATTGGCAGTATGAAATTAAGCCAACTCATATTGGCCATGCACAGGCAACAACAAGCGACAACGTCAATGCATGATGGCTACATCTCCTAAGGATGGCGTTTTCAAATATGATTTCCCAGTGGGTTACTTCCAAAGGGTATGTATTGCATTTACAGGGTGTTCAGAGAACAATGCTAATAGAATGCACGCCTACAGGCATCATTTTGGAACCTGGACAAATCGATATCCAAGGATGACTGGTTCGATGTTGAGCGGGGAGATGGTTGGCATCCACAATCAACGCGATCCATGGTGATCTGGGAAGTGGATGAAGATGGTGTTCAAATCCAAATACTCCTTTGGCGGCATGCTTGCCCTTTCCCTGGTTATCGGTGCCAAAGAAACAATCGATGGGGTTCTTTTTCATTATGACAGCAGAATGCTATATCGCCAGGTATCTATCTATTTGCTTTCTTAATATTGGGAAACGTAAAGCTAATTCCATATATCCAGAACAATCCTGGTGATACCACCCGTATCATGGAAGATCTGGCATTTGGAAATGTCGATATGCGATCAGTGATCTCTCTCACACACTTTCTCTCTCTGGTATGGCGTGGTGAGACTATCCAAACCAAGACAACAGCCCGTAGATGACAACGCCATACACAACACCACGCCTTCAAGTGTTCATGGAAGACAACTTCTCTCACCTGGTGCACATGCTATGGCATGCTGTAAGGCACGAGCTATTCCAAAAGCCGCGGCATCTACCCCTGGTTATCACCAGTCATTCTCGCTCATATATGCCATTGGAACGCGTTTTTCTATTTGGGAGATACCAGCCGTTTTGGGAAAGGATGGCATAACCCGCTCCCTATGGTTCAGATGGAAGGTATGATGATGAAGTGGATTCTACGATCGTTATGTAAGGTGTTGACTTGATATCATTTAGCAACAATGCAAGACCGCTTTCATTTGGTGATATTTTGGCTTGCGGATGGGATTTCTATTCCGATGCGATGCAAACGATCCATATGCAAGATACACGAAGGCATCCCTTAATGCTGGAGCGTCAAGGGGGAAAGGTGACAAGTCCCACGCCTATGTCACGTGGTGGGCAAGTACATACCTATTTCAAGCGGACAAGCCCATATCCATTATTCCATGGAGGAGCATCAACAAGGATGCTAGAATGCTCATGTCAAAGGGTGGTATGAGAGAATCCCAGGTGGTCCCTTACCCATTGCAAGTTGGGCATTTCAAGTGGACAAGCCCATATCTATTTCATGGAGCATCAACAAGGACATTGCATACACGCGTGTGTCAAAGCGTGTGCACGCAAAATGGGCGAGGGATCTGCAAGCTGGGCAAGTCCATACCTATTTCAAGTGGACAAGCCCATATCTATTTCATGGAGCATCAACAAGGGCGTTGCATATGCGCGTGTGCTTCCCCCTCAAAGTCATCCTCTCCTATCCTTTGGGGATCTCAAACCAGTCAGGCCACCAGTATATCTGCCGGTCTTTGTCTTTGTGTCTGCCTCTCACTTGGAAGACGATTGGAACACATGGCCCTTTAGAGAACACTTGATCTGATGTATTACCCCCATGTTCCTCTTTTGATTATGCACGCGTTGGAGACATAGTAAACCTACTTCTTGACAAACATAAATGACGCACTTTTTAGAATTTATTGCTTGATCATGTGAGAGCTCCATATAATACGTAATTGCTTTGTGACAATCCATCACGTAACAGCTGATCTTTCTGCCCCAAAGTATAATATTACCTACTAGTATCAGCCATCCCATTATTGTATAACCTTGGCGGAATAAAGGCTGATGAAGACGACTTGAATTTGTCCACAACACGACATACACGTCAGCTGCGGATGTGTTTTTGTTATTGAGATCCAATCGAACGATATTTGAAACATGTATCCATGGCAACACGCTACTTGTTGATCCCAATAAGCCCACACAACATGGCATTTTAGAGCTTGCAAAAGTTAATTGGTGTATGCATATAGGCTTAATAATTAAACCTTGAGCTTCTCCCCCACATCCACAATCAGCTTGTGGCATTTGCTGGATGAAACAATGCAACCTGCTGTTGGTTCCTGAGCCCACAAAATACCCATTGACAAATGGAATGGCAGTCAATTCATAATATAGCATCGTGCATGATATTCCAAATGATGATGATGATGATCGGGTGTGCACGCTTCATGCTACTTCTCTCTCTCACACACATACATACATAATAGCCTATGCAAGTTATGATTCATACCATCACCAAAATCGTTAGCTGCGTTACTACCACTTTGATACGTTCTTAATACAATTATGGTCTGTATGCCGAAACAGCATCTTCGGAAAAGGATGTTACTCTTGTTTCCATGTTCAATTAAAGGCCGACATGGGATGAGATGCTTGTGTACGATGATCCACCATCTCAAACACGGGTCCTCATCATCCTCATTCAAAAGATGAGGCGCGCGTGTCCGCGTGTTGAAGAATTAAAGGACTAGTGTGATATACAAAAAGCTCGGTAAAGTATGACCGTGCATACGGAGCGGGGTTTTTTGTGTGTGTGGTGGGGGGAGTTAAAGATGTAGTGGTACACCATGTGCTTTCCCCGCACGTCAGAACCCAATTATCTATACTCCTCCCCCAACTCAAAAGAACATCAACTCCTTGGTACTCGTAGTGAATGTAAAAATAAAATAAATGCATCTTTCTCTCCTTGCTAGTGCCAAGAAGGGCATTTATTTTCTGGAACGTGGTAGTAGTAGGACGATCCATCATCATACTAAGGTTTGATGTTTGTAACTCGATTATTTACTTTATGCACATATATTCCTAATTGGATTTTAGAATAAGCCGATTGCAAGAAAAAAAAAAGGTTGATAAAGATAAACTATAACGGAACGACTGTAAAGGGCATGGTGGGAAGAAGAGTGAGATAAGAAGAAGGGGACAATAAGCTTGATCCAGTCTCATTGGTACTTTGCGACAATTGAAAATGAGGCGGACTCGTAAGGGCATTACACTTCTTTTTTGATAAAAGAGGTATTCCCTGTGTGTATGATGTCATTTCTGACAAATATGTACAGCAGAGAGATTTGTTCCAGAACGGGAGCATCCTCGTGTAAGGGTGGGTGGGGGGCGTAAATCCGTCAAGATAAGATAACCAATGGGTCCCCACTCACTCTACATTTACATTCCTAATGCAAACGCACATACATACATGATCATGGAACATGCCACTCCTCTCTCTTTTTTCTCTTTATGAATCGGATAGAAAAGACAGGCACATACATAGCATCCTAAAAGCAAAACAACAATGCATATCCGCGTGATATGTTTTAGTGCTTGCATCTATTACACCTCTTGTCCTTGTTTTCTCTCCTAATGCAGAATCAAGATCGCGTGTGATCGGCATGCAACTAATGGGGTCCCGTAAAAGAATCGGGTACCCACTCTTATTGTCAATGGGTAATATTATCCCTTTTTTCTCTCCCCCCTGACGTGTTGCCACCACCGCGCGCTCTTTTTGATTTATCATCATGATCCAACTCAGCACCTTTTGCATTTGTTCACGAGGGGTACACGAACAACGTATTCATGATCACTCGTTGATGTAAAAAGTAGCATTTTTAATGTTTGCTGGCTCGGTGGCGATACTGTTTGTCACGTGTGTTTGGCTCACTGCTATCCCACGACATGTGTTGTCTGTAAAAGGAAAACCGCCATGGATCGCCCTATTTAGATTGAGTGGACCTCTCAAAAAGATCGCTGCATAATGATAACGTGCGTGCTACTAATACCAGCCAAACAAAAGAGAGGGCCACGTTTCTCCAAAGTGGGGTGTGTGTGTTGCCCATTTGACCTTGAATTATAGCCAACGAAATCTTGGGGGTGGAACGATTCAACGCCAGCCAGTCAACTAAGACTTGTTTGGGTTTCATGGGTATAATTTTGTGTCTCTTTCTTTTTGACAAGCCCCGCCCATCATCATCATTGTACATGAACCATCTTTTTCAATGGGCGTTACGGATCTCATTTCTGTAATGGCAACATGCCCCAATTGAGATAAGGATATGCATCGGCATCTCTCACTCTCTCGCTCAAGTGACATTAGTAAATGCAAGTAGTCATCATTATCGCTTTCCGAATAACGAAAAATAAAATCAGGTACAGAAAAGAGAAATTTTCTGTCATCCAAGCTCAGTGAAACAAAATATGTACGTGCAACAACAATGCCCGGGATCATGAAATTCTATGTACATACACACACTCTCTCTCTTGCACTAGCACGCACTCTCTCGCTCTCGCTCTCTATAGTCAATATTGCCCTGCTGTTCAGTCTCTGTGTATCGATACATTCATCATCAGGATGATAGCGTTCGCAGTCGAGGGTTTCCAAAACATCATTCAAAAAAATGTGTGTGTCGTCGAGTAGGTGTGTGTGTGTCGAGTGTGCGTGTCGTGGTAAGGGATAGGGAAAGTAAATAAAAGGGTTATGTATGGGTAGAATCAAGGGAAAGAGAAGAAAAGAAAACGACTGAGATAGAGAGCGAGAGAGAGAGAATAATCATGACATCGGTTGCGAGTGTGTGTGTCGTGTGTGGTGGATGGTGATAATCGTTCACAAGCTAAATATACACAAGTCGATAGATGTGGTGGTGTGGAAACGGGGAAAAAAAAGAACAACAACAATGAATACATAATAAACAAGTAGTAGAGGTGGGGTATCTTGTGCCTAAAGAATATAAAACATACAATGAGTGATGCATTCAAAAGAAAAGATGCATGTTAAAACGTACCATTTAAGCACCTGTACAAGTAGGATCTTGACCGACAGAATGGCTTGCACGGCCACCCATGGGATCAACAAAGCTGCCGAGGACATCAGGTACACGGCCCATCCGCATAGGGTCTTGTAAATGGCGTGCCACAGCCTCAGGAGAAGCCACGACGATCACTTGTCTTGGTTGTTGTTGTGGTTGTTGTTGAGTACAGCAATCGCAATGATAAAGTGTACGTGCATCATCATTGTCAGCGTGGATGGTATTGTCTCCGTTACGACTAAAAAGTTTGCGAAGCATGCTCATCATAATATAAGGTAGAAAAAAAAGTTGTGTGTAATGGGGGAGCTGCCATTCGGATGAAGGGGTTTATATATCCTCGATCGGACAGCCGCGCGCGGATTGATTGCAGAAAGACAAGGCACACGAAAAAGCTTGGCTGACTTTTGCGGCGGTGGTGATGTTGATTTGGGGGGAGAGAAAAAGATGATTATGACGGTATAACTGCTGTGAAACCACTAAGCCAAAAAAGGGGGGGATCAGACGAGTGAGCCAAACAAGAGCATCATCTCCTTAACACGCTTTTCCTAAAACTGTAGCACACGTTATAAGGTAAAACAATGCATGCTATTACATACCATCAATTGAGAAAATGTAGGCTTTTGGGGGGAGTTGGATAATAATGAGGCTAAGGAAGCAAAGCAACTTGTAGATAGGAACATCTACGCTATCAGTAGGGTGGCCTGTGTGCCAAGATTTTAACTCTAAATCCTAGCCATTCAATGATCCGCATTCAACAAGCCTGTCATCATCATGGTGCCTTTAAACACACATGCACGTATAATAATAAGAATCAATTCATTCATCCATGTAAGAGAAAAAGGCATTGCATTGCTAAGATATTATGACAGCTTCTTGGCTTGACATGCTCAATGGCTGTGGGAAAAATGGGTGGAGTTATCTTGCTTCATTGTTGCTGTTGCTTTATTATTCTTCTTTTGTTCTCATGTCAACTACAAAGCCGCGTTCATTCTATGGGTAATGGGGAGAGAATGGGTGTGGTGCTACGGTCAACATGCAGTGTTCTATATGCTAATGAGAGCCTGTCTGTTCTTTGTGAATGTAGGTGAATTAGCTTTTTAATACGAGTACTATTACAACGCCGTTGGAATAGGGGCAGCCAATGATCTATGTGTGGGTGAGTAAGCAGACATGGGTATATCTGTAAAGTGGTTGGCTCATGACATTGTATATAGCAAGAAAAAAAAAACGTCTTATTTTTTCAAGCAAAGTTTATTATGTACACTAGCACGCATATGCGATAGAGGACAAGAGCAGTAGTAGGTGGAGGTGCGTAGGTATTGCAAGCAGTGAGTGAATTACCAATAGGAGGAAATGTTGATTGTTCTTTTTCGTCAGTTCACCGATATCGCCGTCATCCGTATATTTCCGACCACCCTATGGCTTCCTTAAAGAGGTGCTTGACCATTCGATAAGGTATGTATGCCCGAAAACGGGGTCGTTTTCATTGGTGTACTGACAATACACTGTCATAAAGCAAGTACACACGTGTTGGTGGTGGTCCTCAAGAAGAAGAAGAAGATGGATATGGATACGAGTCTGGAACGGCGCAACGTATTTGGCAATCTCCTTGATTATATGGTGTTGGCGTGTACCACACGATAAGGAACAAAGCTGAAAGGTATGTCATGTATCCAATGGGCATAGGCATTATAATAACGTGTAACCTTTTAGCACGCTTCATGCACGTTCGACCACGACAAGGCTCTTGAGATGATGTATATCCCACAAATGGCAATGGATGACAATACATGTCAGGGACAACGTGCAAGTGAATACAAGAACAAAGGCCAATGTCGATTATTGAGAAAGTCTTTTATATCCATCATGGCAAACCAAGAATCCACATGTCATCATTAGCCAACACCATCTTCCATTATATATATGTAGTCTCTGTATTCGTTTATAAATATACAAATATGGATATTATTGTAGATGGGGATTGCAAATGATAATACGCGTATGTAATATCATGTCCATTGTTGCCGAGGGATAAGATTGTAAGGCTAGCTGGAAAAAGAGGAACATACGTATGAAACCAGTGAGGCATAATCGCATTGCGACCACCAAGGATGAAGCTGTAGAAGCCGACGCATGATGACGTTTTGTTGATAAAGCAAAGTTGTCAAGGTACATATGTATATGCTGGGATCCTTCTGCACCATAAATCTTGCTACTGCTATTGTGTATCCCTACATATCACATCCATTTGTTATCACTGTATCCAATGCTGCTAGTACACAATTTCAAAAGGATGTACATACCTGCAGTACACCGCCTTCCAAACCAAAGCCGCTACACCACTCGTACCAGATCGGAACCTGCATCTTTTTTTTTTTTCTTTTGGCTCTACGCGATAACGGCTCAGCTGGTAAAGTCGATCTTTCGAATCCAAGCTACCATCTTCTGAGTCGACACCTGACATCGGTCCCCTTCTCTATTAAAGAGCAGACATTTAGCTTTCAGCAGAGATAAAAGCATAACCTCAATCCGATAATACATACTTGCACCTTGGATGTCTCCGAATCCATAAGCTCGTGGTGCTGATACAGCTCGTGTATGGTTATAACTGAATCCCAAACCCAATCATACGAGGAAGTCGATGTTGTCGATAAGATTATACCATGGCCAATGGGTTGCACCCTGATCATCCCATGAAGAAACATATGCCTATATCTTGAGTTACCTATTTGATCCCATCGACTTTGCCCATACCAATACTTACCGAGATAGGAACGTCGCTATTGTCGAAGAGCTCTGTGGTGGATACCTTTCTCAGACACTCCATATTGCTTGCGATCTTAGTCAAGGGCCCATCCGTTGCCGTTGTGAGGGAAATCCCGGGCCATACCACTCGATGGCATGAGTATTCATGTCTTGACGGTATAGAATAAAGTTGGCGGTAAGTTCATCTCCAGAAGTTAAATGCCTTATCTTGTATAACTTACGAATGGCTTATGTGTGTGCTTGTATATAGCCGTTTGAAGTTGCACCGTATCAACCTCCATCAACCTGGTAGGCATAGCTTGTCTAGGATCACGTGGTTGGACGCCGATGCTCATGCATGCCATCATGGCTATCCATGTTGTCAAACGTCAAGCCAGTTTCTGGTATGCTGTTATAGTATGGACACCACAGTTTGCAGGGACAACATTCCATGTCTTGAAGTGTCGCGTTCGTACACAAGGTATCTCGGCCTTGGCGATCTGTTTGAAGAGGAAGCATCGCATGCTGTCGTGTAGCCATTGAGCGTTCTCCCGGTTGCCATTGTTGTCAAGCTCGCAGGTTCGTATTGAAGAACGGAGAGCGATAAGGTGATTGTAGTGTCGTTGCCCATGCGAGATTAGTTAGGAAGAAAGGGGGAGAAGAGAATAGCAAGATCGCTTGAGTAAATCCCACGTGACCATTTTCGTGCACCAGCACCCAGAATATCCAAGAGGCCTATCCACTACCGGATCGTCATGCACGTCGTCGTTGGTAAAATAATGGATTGTACTTGTAGCCGCCTGTTGCCAATCCCCTCTTTATGCTGAATTACTCAAATGAAATATAATAAAATGGAGTAAAATATCACTTACTGCAAATAGACCTATCGTTACTGCAATGACAATCAAAGTACAAAAAGTAGGACCACAACAAAGATAAATACACCTGCCAAGAAGGTCATCCACAGTGATACATACATACCAAATCTTGAGTTTTTGACAATGTAAGCAATCAAAGAAGAAAGAGATATGTGGAATAGGATGGGCGACAACAACATCGGCCTTTATTTGGAGTGGGCGTGTGAATTTCTGTCCTCATCTCATCACAAAGAAGAAATAAAGTGATAAACGGGGCCAAGGAAATAGTGCATAAGCTGATAAATTGATAAGACACCTATACCTACACCAGGATCAAGGTTGGCTCTTTGTGAACGAGCTTAGTTGTGATGATTGTTGATGGCACCAAATCTATCACTTTGCACTCTGAACATATCTACATGCTACACCCACAGCAATAATCCGATTGTTTACAATATCACCCAGCAATCAAAAGCCATTATTGCATATGCATAGAATGACCATATCATACTGCACACGGCTTATGACTGCCACAAACAATGATGCTATGGGCCTGGATCCCATACATACCTCTATCCCAAACACACACACACACACACACACACACACACACACACACACACACACACACACACACACACACACGCACACACATCGTTCCTAGAGATGCCAACATCAAAATCATGGTTTCTCTTTCTATATTGCATGGCTTTATTATGTACAACATAAAGACGATCGCTATTGACTATCATATCTTTCTTACTCCTATGTAAGGCCAAGAAATGTGTATGTGCTAAAGCCCTATCATATAATACGTACAAAAAGAAGAACCACTACGAGGCATACAACTCTTCCGACATCCTTACATTTTGCTGCTACATGTAAACGAAGGAACCAAGATGGAGATCATAAACCCACCAAGCACTCACTGAAGCAAAGCCAATGTTTATCACCGTATTACCTTGCCACAGAAGAATATTATCCACCCCTCACCCAAATAGAATTATCCAAGTATGTGTATAAATAGATCTATCAACCAAAGAGACATTATAGACTCCTTTCTATTCTTTTTTTTTTTTAAAGTGCTATGTGAGCGAGGGAAAGAGGTGAATGTGAAAACAGTGTGTGTATAATGTTGTGCAGAGTGAAAGTGAGCTTTTTTGTATGTGCGCAAAATACATGGTAAATAGGGGGAGAGAGAGAACAAGTGATGATTACAAAATGAAATGTTGTTGCAATGTATACTTCTTTAGTCAATGTCCATGTCGTCCTTCTTTTCCTCAGTTTCCTTGGCAGGCTTCTCACCCTCGGCAGCATCTTCCTTCTTTTCCTCACCCTCGGCCATGGGGGTATCCTCTGCAGGCTTGGGAGCAGGCTTGGGCTTGTTAAGGATGGGAGTAGCAAAAGCAACCACAGCATTCTCTTCTTGAGCCATGTCACGGGACAAGACAACAGGAGTCTCATGCTTGGCAACCTTTTCTTGCTTGGCGAGTTGGTCATCGAGCCAGCGACGAGCACGATCGATACGATCCACAATATCTTGCTTTTCAGCAGCAGGGATGTGAGAGTACTTGTCATCCGAGCTCATGGCTTCTTGTTGCAAACGTTCAAGAGTAGCACGCAAAGCACGTTCAGCACGAGGACGCTCCTCAGCTTCACGGTAACGCTCAACAACGGGAGTACCGATCTTCTTGAGAGCATCCAACTTTTCAACATAGACCGACTTGGGTTGATCATCACCTTCATCATAGATCCAGTCAACAACAGCGTTCAAGTCAGAAACAAACTTGTCCTTGATCTATATAATATACAAACATCAGTACACGTGTTCCTCCAACTCAATCTTTTACTACTTACAGCAGGATCAATGTAGGCAGAGTAAGGACCCTCAATCTTGTCACGCATCTCATAACCATATTCCTCAAGGGAGTTCTTGGCAGCTTCAGTGGCAAAGATGAGCTTGTCGTTGGAAGCCATTTGGCTTTCTTGTTCAGCGTACTTGTCAAGGACAGCCTTGGAAAGAGCGGTGGTACCAGAGACAACGGGCAAGTCAGCCTTCTTGACAAGCTTCTTGACAGTCTTGGTTTCCTTTTCACCATCCTTGTTGGTGAATTCCTCAGTGACCTCCTTTTCTTCAACAGTGTAGGCGGATTCAACGGACAAGATACCGTGGATGTTGAGTCTAACCTTGACCTTGATTTCAACAGGCTTGCCATCAACAGGCTCAACGTTCTTGATAGTGAATTGACCAATCCAGGGGTTGATACCACGGGGCAATTGCTCAGGATGGACATAAGAAGCTTCCAAAGTGAAAGGCTCAGAGCGTTGGAAAGTCAAGATCTTGGTGGAAGGAATAGAGTTGTTGCGATCAAAGACAACGATTTCAGTCTCTTCTTCCTCGGGAGTAGGAGCCCAGGACAACTTGATGGGGTAGCTGCAGATATCGTTGACGCGGAAATCACGGACCTTGAAAACAGGCGACAACATGGCACATTGCAAAGCAGCACCACGGGAACCAGCTTCATCTTGGTTAAGGGTGGTGGAGATTTCCTTGCCAAGGACTTGAGAAATAGTGGTCTTGATAGCAGGGATACGAGTGGTACCACCGACAATTTCAACAGCGTCAATATCAGCAGCGGTCATACCAGCACCTTCCAAAGCCTTGTGGATGGTATCAGCAGTGCGGCCAAACAAGTGTTGAGCCCATTCTTCAAAGTCGGTACGGTTGACAATGGTGCTGACATCACGATCATCCATGATGGATTCAATGTTGACAGGAGCTTGAGGGTTGGCAGAAAGGACACGCTTGCACTTTTCAGCAGCAACACGCAAACGCAACATGGCCTTTTGGTTGGTGTAGACATCAATCTTGAACTTTTCCTTGAATTCAGCAGCCAAGTGTTCGATAATGACACGGTCAAAGTCACGACCACCGAAACCAGTATCATAAGCAGCGCTGCGAACAGTCAATTGACCCTTGATGAAAGAGACGATTTGAACAGAGTAATCGGAGTGACCAATATCCACAAAGGCAACATTGCGTGGCTTTTCCTCAGGCAAATCGAGCTTGGTAATACCGTAACCCAAGGCAACCGAGGTAAGATCATTGACAAGACGCAAGCAGTTAAGACCAGCAATCTCGGAAGCAGCCAAAATAGCACGACGTTGGACATCAGTGAACCAGCCAGGCACAGTGATAACGCAGTCAGAAACAGGGATGCTGAGTTCAGCAGCAGTGGTCTCCTTGAGCTTGCTCAAGTACATGGCAATCAATTGAACATTGGAAAAGGTAGCTTGTTCACCAAGGTAGTTGACCTAAATCCTTTTATAAGTACTCCTTTTTTTATCCTTTGTTTTTCCTTTCATCATCATCTTACCTGAACACCAACTTGACCATCGACATCAACAAACTTGATAGGGGTGTTCTTTTGCTCGACTTCTTGGATCTCGGGATCAGAGACGGTGCGACCAACAAGACGCTTCAAGTTGCCAACCGTGTTCTTAAAGTTGCTGACTTCTTGGGTCTTTGCAGCTTCACCAAGGAAACGTTGCTTCATACCGAACGACACAAGCGAACTATAATATCGTATAAAACGTTGTATGTTAATGGTCGAGTTCGATGATGTTGATAACGTTGTTGTTGCTGTTGTAGTTGCATTACTCACGGAGTGGCACGGTTGGAAACTTCATTGGCGATAACGTCAATACCACGGTTACGAGCCACCGAGATGACCGATTGAAGATTGCCCAAATCAAAACCCTAAAGGACGCGTCATGAGTATGTTTATGACCGATGGCGTATTGCATTGAGGTACGATTGTGAGGTGAGGGAGGGGGAGACTTACCACGACAGACATGTTTAAAGAGAAAGAGAAAGAAGCTCTAGGAAACAGGAGAATGGGCGATCGGGGTGCCAGGCTATAAATTTTTTCTGAGCGCAGAGCAACAGCCACTATTGTACATCGACCCCGATGGATGGCTTTTTTATCTTTTCGATTCCATTGTTTTCCACCTAGGAATACGTATAGTAGAATGCTTGTTATTATATATCATTGGATAGCTAGGCTAGTGGTCGAATTGAATAAAGGACCATTTGGATTCAATAGACGCCCTTGTCGCCGCTTATTCCTTGCTCATACTTTTATAACTCGGATGTCAAATCGTCAAGCGGAATTAGGCAACTGACTCGGCTAACTTGTGTCACTAGCATGGACCGGATTTCGGTGGTACCAACGTATTCTAAGATTCACACTCTACTGCTCCTCCTGCCCATGACACTTTTTGGCTGAGCATGTTTACTTACATACAAACAATAATAATTCAAATGGAAGCACGTGTCAATATGCCCATGATAATGCATCCCCTCTTACTTTACTATGATGCATTCCACGTATAGCATCATCCGCACCACCACAACCACAACCACAACCACAACCACAACCACAACCACAACCACAACCACAACCACAACCACAACCACAACCACCACTTGCATCTTGCAGCTACCATATATGGTATTACTCCTGCATCCATGTTACTGCCTTATTGACAACAGCAAATCATCAGCATAGAGTTGCATGATCATATGGTATATACCAGAAGCACCTAATACAACATAACTATGATGATGGATTGTGGTTTAATAAAACTGGCATTCACCATGATGATGGCATGTGTTTATTGCTGTGCATTGTTTACATGTCACCTGGTGATGATTGTGGTGGTGGTGAATATATTCTCTCACACCAGCCAACCCTTCATAATGATACAGGCAAACATTTAATACGTAAAATCTCACTCTTTTCTCTTTTTTTCCCCATGTTCATTTCTTTTCCACTACTTTACTATATGAATGCTGGTGTTAATATATCATCATCATCATTCTCTTTATTCAAAACGATGACACGAGGGTGCATACTACTATTACTCCTGGCAGCCTGTACAGTAGCAGGTGCCCCTGTGGTGGTGAATGAAGAGCCTGGTGTACTCTATCTCCCTAACAATGCGATTGTATTGGGTATGTTGTACATAAGAAGAGACCCTATCACCTGATGACCTTTTTTTATTCTAGATGACGGGTATCAATTATCCATTCAAGGGGTGATCGGCTCCATTGTCTTGATCGGCACAGCACTCTTATTGTGGCTACGTGGCGCATTTTACTATTTTCAGACACCTGCAACATCCGGACTTGTAGGCTTTATTACATTGGGACTCATTACATGGGTGCTATTGGCCAATTTGGAACCAGCTGGCACCTATGGCACCAATCGATGGACCCTTTATCTCGTAGCACCTATTGGATGTGGTCTTGCTGGTGCATTGATTCTTGCATGTTGTGCTTGGACACCGATTCCATTGATGGTCCTGGGAGGATTAGGAGGACTTGCAGCTGGATTATGGGTGCTTGGATGGCGTACAGGAACAAGTATCCAATCCAATTGGGGTCGTGCTGTGCTACTTGTGGTGCTTGTCATTCTTGGATGTCTCATTGCAGCACTCGATTATCTCTTTCATATGCTGGGAACATCCATGACAGGGGCTTACATGTTGATGCTTGGCTTGGATGTGTATTTTCACACAGGCTTCACGTATTGCTTTACTGCAACACTGGATCAGAATCCTGCTCATGGTAAAAATGATAAAGGTGTATCAAGGAATGAACAGCTTACATAACTGGGCTTTTAGGGAATACGTTTACCGTTACAAGGGAAACCAACATTATCCAAGGTGTCCTTGTTGTTGCTGTGATTGTTGGTCTTGTCATCCAGCTATGCATGGCTCAGGTATGCATATGATATATAGATATGTGAGAAGGATCGTGTCTTATGTCTACATCCATAGTCAATCCAATCCCAACATACGCGAGCATTTAGTGGTCTCTATCAATACCCAGTCATCCGGCATGTCATGCCACAAGCAACCTTAGTACAAGGACGATGGTTTACTCCTTGGCAAAGCAAAGTGTAATATGTAGTAGTGTCCTAATTTAGTAATCCTATGTTTAATTCATATATTCACCTTATCATTGAATGGTCACTGATATACGTAACTATGACGAGGTAGCCCATCTCTTTCCCCCTGGATCAGTTTGATGATCTTGAAAGCACTAGAGCCTGCAATCCCGGATCCCCATCCTCTTGCACCAGCATTCCTTCATTCCCACTACCAATACCAGACATAGTCATATCTTGTTGGCGTTTCCTTATGCATGATGTAGTATATTTGAAGATCGCGAAGATAAAATAAGAACGGAAGTTGTAACATTAGCTAGGATATCCTTCCACATAGGGTGGTGTCATGCTCTTGCTTGTTGGATGATGATGCCAGGTCGTGTTGCTATGCGACATTGTTGATGGCGTAAAGTGAAAAAACCTTTTGCCTGATCCAAGCACAGAGTTGCCTGTCAAAATAAGCATCGTTGGGTCGTCCTCTTTTTGCATCTTATCGTGCTTCACATATCACTGGCATCGTCGTCATCGCATTGATCAGCTTCGTCTTCATACTATAGTTGCTCAAAAACGCGTGCTCTTAGTTAACATTGATCAGCATGCCTGAGACTACCATGTGTGAAAGTTTCAGGCTTGTTGTGGGCAACCTCGAGGTTATGGGTGGTTCATCCTACTTATATTTCCGTGCATTTATCATCCGGCGCTCCCGTTCAGATTCACACAATGAAGTCTGCGACTTTTATATGAATGGAGTTGATTAGCATGTCGAAGCCCACGGCCTGACAAAGTTTGACGATGGAGGTGGGCAACGGCGGGGGTGTGCACTATACACCCTCCTTGCATTCCGTCCGTCCAGTGTCTCTCCTGTATTTGGGCCGCCTGATTCATAAAATATCATAATGAAGCATACGGTTTTTAAATGAATGGAGTTGATCAGCATGACTCAGAGAACCTTCATACCAAGTTTCAAGCTTGAAATAGGGAATCCCAAGATAATACATACTAAATGACATTTCAATGAATCCGGCGCGTACCCCATTTCCGACCGCCCATAGTAAACCCCACATTACATCCTCCCATCCAAAATTTTGCAATGAAGCATGGGTTCTTTATTAAGACAAAGTTAATCAGCATGTCCAAGAGCACATTGTGTGAAAGTTTCAGTTTCGAGAGAGGCAATCTCAAGGTCATGCATTAATTTCAGTGTTCGTCAAGTAGTCTGACAGTACCTGACCTATTTAATTTACTCCTAGTTCACTGTCTTTCTTCCCATTTTCAGCTGCTGCCCATTCAAGTACAACTACCACTCGCTAATGATGCTCTGCTTCAACCCATCATGTCAATCCTACAACTGTCTTGATCCTATTGTCTTTGACTGAATGGGAACACCCACCACAACAACCGCGTTACTTGATATTGCCATTCTCAACCACTGCTTCCCTTCCGACATGACACAGCTTACGGGCACGACACAACCATTACGATCCAGCAACGAGTAAACGAAGACAACCAGCGATCGTGTTCTTGCTCTACATTCAACGCTGTTGATCTATAACAACTGGTTTCCAAGAGGTTTTTCTCTCCTGACGTTATACTGCAACACGTCAAAGATGATATGCAGCAGCTCTCTCATTACACAACAAATGCATGCATCGATCACTATCATCATCTTTCCATGATACTACATTTCAATCCTTTGAGCAAGGTAAGGATAATGGATGGCCTGTTGTGATTAAAATGGTCTCTTACGTGATTATGATCCAGGTCAAAGTCTCGAACCGTAGATTGGATGGAGCAATGCTTATTCACTCTTGATGTTGGCTATAGAGGTAACAAGTGGATTGGGTGATAAGTTGCTAGGGAAGGTGGGATGATTGACTTTTTCATTATGTAGTGAAGCTACGCGAGACGTCAATACATCTACCTTATCACCAGGTGCCTGAACATACGTGAGGGTTCTCAGCCTTCTCAGAACCCTATGCGATGACGATGAAACGGTGCTTCGGCAATCTGCATTCAACCGTCACCCACTTGATCAATCTATATTGCACTTTCGGTTTCAGCATACACTATTACTGTTGGGTCAAGGAGGAATAGTCATGCCAAGTATACCTGGATCAGCAACCCCTTTTCCGGTAGAAAGCATATCAGCATTACACTTAGGCGTTGTATCAATGAGAGGAAGGATTATATATTCATGGGACCCCACAATCAATGATTCAACAAAGGCAACCGCCACCTCGCATTCTTATCAAGCCCCATTCGCAATTCAAGTCATGAGCTGGAAATATTAAAACATTGGGAAAGAGTTTCGATGATGAGATACCCATTGCATTTGCCTATGGTGTTTGGCAACGACTTTGATTGACGTTATCCTGGATCAACAGCACGCATCTACGATTACTTTTATGATCATATATATCAGCAGGCGAGACCAATGGACCACAACCCAAGGGATATGAAGAGCAACGCGAACTAGCAGGAGATCTGCGTATCACTATGTAGTTTGAAGTACAACAATGAATTCTTTGCATCAACCTACGTTTGACAATGCCGGTCACATGGTTATTTTTTGGGGATGGTTATCTTTGGTGGCTATACAACGGGTTCGTTGAGGACGATGTGGGATGGATTGGCGGAGGATGTAAATGACAATGAAGGTTGGGATTTGAGTCATTGTTGTCAGAGGTGCATTGGCTACATGCCATCATCCCATTTCTGGCTGGTGCTGAATATGGATAAGCATGACTATGGATCAGTAATCCTTTGTAATAATCTTTATCAGCAATGAAAACGACATCACATAACTGCTGAACCTTACGAATCAAGACTTGGGCATCGGTTTCCTTCATTGGTATCCTGCTGTGGTACCAAGCTGTGGCACCAGGTTGTGATCCGGCACATTACAAGTTTAAAAGGTCAGCTATCATATCCCATTTATGAGAGTTCACCTTTGTCTACTTCATCTATGAAGTGTCTGTTTATATCGATCTAGGCAGCAATAGCAATGTAATACACTTGGTGTCTCTGCTCATGGATGCTAACGTATCTTTTTTGGCTGAGCAGGTGATCATCTCTTGCATGTCGCACAAACAAGAAACACCAACACTTCCAAGTGCGACGTACGATTTCCAATAGCCCTCACACCCTTTCTTTCCAATTCTTCAACATGACACGCGACACAGATGAATATGACGACCCTTGCCAATCCGCAAGTACAGGATAGGCTAACGCATTAAGGATGATATTCATGACTTTCTTTATTAGATCAATATATGTCTACAGGATGACAAAGACAACAAATTGAAAGAGCTTTTTGAAAAAGGACTTGGTGCACTGTTAGGAGACGAACACTTTTTACTGCTCTATGTTCCGGAGGATGGGGCCAAGATGCAAATCGTAAAGCCTGCGAATGACGCATACCATCGTAAACGGATGATCAAAAGGATTAATGAAGCCGGCCGCGTTCCATCTTTTTATTACGCATTGTCACACCTTTGGGGGATCACAGAAGACAACCGGCACATATGGGAGGAAATCAGCGAATACGTGAATGACATCAATGGACAACCTGTTGATCCTGTTTCCATGCGACCTGAGAAACGGGGCCCATTGTTGGCAATGCTCAGAGATCACCCCGACAGTTATTGGTGGATCGATGTCTTGTGTGCACGTACCGATACACCATTGGATATCATGGGTGATATTTATGCATGTTGCCTTGAATGCATAGCCATGATCGATTGTGAACCTGATATAATACCAAAACTTCATACCAGGCAGCGTGTGAAAGAGGACATCACTGAGATTTGGAGGAAGGATCAAACATGTGAAGAGATTTTACATTACAAGCAACTCTATGAAGAGTACCCTCTACTATTGGACCACCTGTTCGCATTCTGTCAAAGCAAATGGTGGCAACGTGTGTGGACTTGGCAAGAGATGGCGCTACCTTTGGGAGATCTGGTTTTTATGCCAGAAACAGGCACACAAGCACTTGAAAGAAATACAATCACTATGGATTCTTTATTGAACAGTGTTATGAACGCGTCATGTATTATATACTATATTGTCAATGAAAGCGATAGTAGGTCATATGAAATACTGGGAATACTTTCAGTGTACTAATCTATTTAGCAGCATCTATCGAAGAAGAAACAGAAGAAAAATTACTTGAATGGATCGCCGAGATAACTCAAACTAGAACTTTTAGCAAGCGTCGCTACGAGAAAAGCGCACGGCAATTTGTGCTCCTAATTTCGTCACTTGAATGGTCCAGACGAAGCTGTATGGATCCTGTGGATTATGTCTATGGACTACTAGGCATATTTCAGATCAGAATTCCGAGGATGTCCGATCCGAGTGAAGTTTGGAGGACCTTCTTGTTTGAGATGGATAATTACATGGAGGACATGAAGAACGAGGAAGTCCTGTCGGTAGACAATGAAAAAGGAAAGCTTGTTGGAATCAAGGATGATGCAAAGCAAGTCGATTTACGCAAAGCTAGACAGATAGCTGATGTTTACAAAGACTTTATGTATTTAGAAATTTACGACAAAGACGAAGAATAAAACGCATGGGATTGTTTGTCAGGGACAACGAAAGGTTAATCGGTGTTCATGCATAAATCGAGACGGGGAGGCCTGTTCTCTGTTCTTTCCCCTTGACAACGCCGCTCCTCTCTCTTTTTTCATTTATCTCCACCACCATTTCTTCTAATGCATCTTGGCGCTTGCTACCATCAACTCGCATTGTCACCATTCGCCGGATCAGCAGCAACGACTACTGTGTCCTTGTTCGCCATGCATGTCAAGCTTGTTGATGAGGACAATTGAGTTGCACGAGGTGTGCGATAGTGCAGCACGTTGACCGTTATACGAAACAGCGCCGTCTACTACTACACAACAGCCATGTCATCCTTTGATCACCATCGTATCTTCATGCACCATTATCCAAAAGCACACCACCACGTTAGGTTTTTGTATTACAGCCATCCATCATTCAAGGTAAATAAGGGCAATGAAACGGAAGATGTTGGGTAAAGGTATGATAGTTAATATGTAATTTGACTGAATAGAGACTTGAAGGGGACAAATGGCCTGGATCTATACAACTTGGATTTATGAACACCCAACTTTTTCAGTCATCAAAGAGCCACAACATCTTGCTTGAGAATACAGCATCCTTGGTATGCATCATCACTCATCGTTACCAAGATCAAGGGTTATCTCATCAGCAACTGCGCAGGTTGGAAAGCATCCTGGATGGATTTGAAGGGTTATATATCGCTCTCTGGGATGGGTGGCAACAGCACCTAACAATGACAACATTGGATACGATCGACATCTACTACTGTGGGCATTACCGGTTATCCTCATATTAGCCACAATGGGTTAGCCCAGGGATTATTGTATTTACCTATGCCGAGACAAAGGCTACCACACTGCAGCAGTTTCCACACAGATGAACCATCACTCGCCCCATTCAATTCTTTATCCTGCAGAACAATGACACCATCATCAAGACCACCCACACAATGCTGCAGCCATTCATTCAGTGGACCTCTCATCCAATGCAACATTCTCATATGGAGGTGCTTACTTGATACATAAGGATTGGACTATGGTTATTCAAGATGCTTAAAGTCTTTTGGCGGTACAAGTCGTTTACCCGGCGGTGAAGGTGTGAAGATTTTTACATGGAGTGATCAGCAAGCGAAATGAAAATACACGGACCCAAGCATTATTATCATTACTTCTTTTTTTCAGCCTCACATGAAGCTTACAACCAGCAATAGATCACAAATGGATCGATAGATGTGTCTTTTGAATGTATATTGACCTGTGTACACTATCCATGTAATAAAACCAACGCATTTATTTTTTTTTATTCAAAGGCAACTAACAGTGAGCAATTATTCAACCTGATGACGGCTTCAACCATCGCGGTTTTATAATCCTAGGTTAGCGTAAACGCATTATTATCACTGACAATGGTGCCTGCTGTACCATAACCTCAATGTGGATATGATGTAAGGGAGGGCAACACGTGATGTCAGCATGTGAACACCAGACTTTCACCTTCCCTTGTACACTCCTCTGCCTACAATCAAACGTAACAGCCTTCATTGCAGCAGTTGCCATTAGCAAGAGTCTCCACTCCATTGTCTCAAACGGCGTTGGATACTTGCATCAACATGGCCTTGCAGCCTTTTTACGTCAACAACAGATAGCCACTGTATAGAAGCAGCTTTATTTACGTGTAGCAACTTGATTTAATGCATACGGATTCTATGGATATGGATATGGATATTGGTTTGGAAAATGGGATGGAAGGGTATGGATATATACAACGCGTAGAAAAGGAGCCTTTGTTCTTGAGTATACATTGTCAACTTGCTTGTTTCTGTCATTCTGTACGATTGCTGCACCCAGTGATCACACTTTACACACTATGTAGTGGGCAGCTGCTAACATCATCATCCAACTACTTGTTTTACATGCCATGCATCTATTGCCACCATTCACCTCTGCACAAGGCACGCACAAAGGATAGAAACTTACAAATCCGATAACTGGAGCAATTTGCTTTCTCATTTTATGTCTTGTGAATATCCAGTTGTATATGTTGTGATAAAGGAAAAAGGGATGAAGAGAAATGGTTCTGATTGATTCATTGTGTATTAAACAAAGGCTCTATGCAATAGTGTAGCTCACCTTTTCTTTGTGATGAGATCTTTAGGCTGTTTCATGTAAGGTGGGGATGCTCAATTTGAATGAAAACTTGAGCGGCAGTGGTTTTCTTCGTTGTGGCACTAAGACGTGGTACGACATATTATAGGCTCGGAACACCTGGAGTTGTCTTCCGGAACTTTGACATGCCAACATCTTTTTCAACCCGATTTTGATTTCCCACCCCATACAAATCCTTCCCTTCTCACTATCGCTGCTTCATTCATCCATTACTTGTTTGCATTAGGTCAAACCATAATATTGGTAGACTGTGAATCCAAGGTGATTCGGCATAAGACTCATACATGGTAATGGCTCTTTTCAGCTCAGTAGCTTGATCATCATCTTGCATGTGTAGCACAACACAAAGATCCAAGATTATAGCATACGACGCACCATTTCTAATCTTCGCCACCCTTTCTTTTCCTTATTCTTCAACATGTTACGTGATGCTGACGAAGACCGCGATCCAATCCAAGTACATAAGATCCATATACTTTGTGGGTGATATTCATGTCCTTCTTTTTTAGATCAATATAAGCTTAGAGGATGACGAGGGCAACGACCTTAAAGAGCTTTTCGAAAAAGGATTCAGTGCACTCTTAGCAGACCCATTTTTCTTGCTGCTCCATGTGCCAGCAAATGGAGCCAAGATGCAAGTGATACGACCAGCCAGTAATTTACACTATCGTCAACGGATGATAACAAGGATTAATGAAGCCAAATGCATCCCATCATTTTATTACGCGTTGTCCCATGTTTGGGGACTCTCAGAAAATAACAAACACCGGTGGAATGAGATTGGCGACTATGTGGATGACGAAGAAGGACAACCCATGAAACCTATTTCCATGCGACCAGAGAAACGTGATACGTTGCTTAAACTCCTCAAAGATTACCCTGACAGCTATTGGTGGATTGACGTCTAGTGTGCCCGTACCAATACCCAATTTGATACTATGGGTGATATTTATGCATGTTGCCTTGAATGTATTGCCATGATCGATTGTGAGCCTAGTCTCATACCACAACTACACACAACGTGTCAAACGACGAGAGAGGGTTTTAGACGCAATAATTTATAAGAAAAACCCAAGCTCAGATGAGATTTTACATTACAAGCAGCTCAATGAAGAATATCCTCAGTTGGTAGACCATGTATATAAATTTATGAATTGCAAATGGTGGCATCGTGTCTGGACTTGGCAAGAAATGGCCCTACCTTTCGGAGAGGTGCGTTTTTTGTCAAAATAAGACACAAAGACACACAGCGAGGTCCAAGAAGCACACTCACTTTGGATGATAATCTACTCACCAGTTGCATAATTGCGCTATGTATTTTACGCTATGAAGAATTGGAAGAACAAAAGAGTAGGTGTCATATGATATTATCGATGAACATTAGCACTGACCTATATATCAATCCTCCCTATATTCATAGACGACGAGAATGGATTTTTGATTTCAAACAATCGAAAAGACGCTGGGGTAAGTAATAAGGGTTACTTGGGAAATTATTGATCGATGAACACTACTGATTTACCAAGCAGCTTTTGTTGAGTGGGTCTTCAACATTGACCAATCTAGAGCATTCAGAAAGAATCGTACCAAGAAAAGCGCAGCGGGATTAGATATGCTGGTCGAGGCATTCAGCGTTTCTACCAGGCGTTGCACGGATCCAGTGGATTATGTCTATGGAGTGCTGGGTATATTTCAATTCAAAATCCCAAGGAAGACCGATCCACATGAAGTTTGGCAGCTTTCCTTGCATGAGCTTGAGGACTATTTGAAGGATATGGAGAATGATTACGTAAAGGTGCCCTGGTTTAACAATGACCGGATTACTGGAATCAGCGATCAAGCACGACAGGTGGATTTACTGAAAGCGGAAAAGATGGCCGATGTGTATACAGGGTTACTAGCAAGGGAATCATTATCGGATGATGAAGGATAACTATCTCTTCCAGGGACCAAAACAACCTTCCATCATTAGTAGGATCCTTGGTTTTAAATATTAATGCAAAGCTGATTCATGTGGATTAAAAGTGCATACGATGTATTAAGGTTCGTGTGATACGCAACCGATGTAAAGCAATTGTAAGGTGGCAGTAAAAGAAACCCATGGTGCTCTTTCACATCTTCCATTTCCAGCTCTTGATGACTATATATAACACCCACAGTATAGCTTATACTGTAGCAAATAAAGTGCTTGTGAGACAATCAATATCGGAATGATCTGAACCAACATGGCGCCGATCTTGGGGCTGCATAATCTTTATCATATGCCACATGTCACGCGTGTCACTATTTCCCCTTTCGATTGAGAGTGCAAACCCCTAATGTTTTTAATCTTTTCCGGGGAAAAAGTGGTCGGCAAATGTATAAAGTGGTATGTAGCTTATGTGCTCCTTCGATGTATATATTTTATTGAGTCAGGGAGGTAATATGAACAAGAAAGAATGAATGACTCATATAGGGTGATGAAATAGTTTTGCATGTTGTTGGTTACATGTCTTTATCTTCGTCGCTAATCATAGGCGCCTGATCGATTTCCATTGTCTTCTTCCATTCATCCTTGAGTTCACGAATGTATTCAGTGGCATCCTTCAATATAACGAGTCGAGTACGGGAAGTATCGGAATGAGGAAGCTCGGCATCCAAAGCAGCGAATCCGTTGGCAAGATTTGCGCGTCGCATACGTTCCGTTACATTTCGCTTGAGAGTAGAAAGCTGTCTTTTGTTTTTTCTTTCCGGACCATGGTTTTCCTTGGACGATGTCGAATCATGTTGGAAGCGGCGTCGCTTGGGTGAGGCGGAGAGAGATTCATCAGATTCATGTTCATGGTGGCGTTTGGTAGAAGCCTTCAAATGCTGTTCAACGGACCTATAAGAAGGGGAAAAGTCAATAATGTGGAGTGTATTGAGATGTGTATAACGTACATGCTGAGATTTTTCAGTTGACGAGAAGACGAACGAATTGAAAGAAGAGTGGATGAGAAAAATGATGATATTGAATGATGATGATGATGGTCGATTTTTGTCATCGTATTTATATCCCTTCGTTCCTGGCATGTAAAACAAGAGCCTCCTCTGCTGCCATTATCATGCAATTCGAACAAAGAAATCTGTGCAGGATCATGTGGTGTCGCCATGGTATAAACTCATCCCTCATTCTTTTCCGCTCGACATGCTGTCTCTTTGTGTCATTATCCAGCCAAGGTCACAAGCCGCTTCCACAAGGAAATCACAGAAGTAAAGAGCAGTGTCATTCATGTTGTATTATAGTAATAATAAATGACGCTTTTGCTACATCGGTTGATTGTTGCTATGGCATGCCGAATGTTGATTTGAATGGTTTCCATGTCCCTGGCAAAATCGTTGAGCACCCAGAGCTCCATCAGGAGAGTAAGGTTGCGTCATTGTTCTTCGTTGTTGATGGTTACCAGGAATAGGAAAGTGTAGCACCTGCATGTATCCAAGGGATCCAGGGAGCACAATAGAAACATCATAGGATTGCCTGCTGAATGGTGCCATTGATATACCGTGCTGGTAAAAGCAAATCAGCATGGATCGACCCTGTGGTTGCATTGCATTGCTATCATTGAAGAATGAGTACAGCTTTCTGAATTCACCGTTATCCTTTTCCCTACCAGTGAAGAAGCTCGTGGAATGCCATGCAATCGTTCAAGGAAGGGTTGTTGTTTTGGTTGAGTTGCCTGAAAGGGAGGTTGCTTTGGATACAAGCTGTCATCATCATCCGAATTGGCTGTTCGATAATTTGGTTCTTTATCCCTTGATGAAGTTGCCATTTGTGTCTCTTCATGGATGATTGTCTTCGTTCCCCACATGTGATCCACCGGAAAGTTCTCTTCTCGGACCGAAATAACACGTTCATTGTAATCAAATGTCTCTCCAACATCATCCAAATCAATGCCAATACGAGACCAGGGTGCTTCGACATCAATCTTCATGTCACCAATATCTTGGATGATCGGAAAAGGGATACTTGCTGCCGTAATCAATCCAATCTGCCCGAGTACGTGCACTGATGCGCGGTGAAAAAAGGTCTTGAGAGTAGCCAGCACCATATCCATTCTCGTTGCCCCAGTCATCCATCGCAATAGCTGATTTCCTCCATATCCACCTTGTCGTTGCTGGAAAAGAGTGCTGACGAGAACGATCCATGTGGATAAAGACGAAGTACTATAGTACAACCATGCCAACGTTAGCAACAGCTTTGCCTCCAGATACCCATGCTATTATACCTACGAATCGCTCCTGCTGTTCAATACAAAAAGTGGTTCAAACGCATTCTTGTTGCTCCATTCAAAGAGTGGTTACAGTTGCGTTGGTGCGTATCCATTCGAGTATTCGCATGTCGCCTTGACAACGATTCTGCCAGTCACTCATTAAGCGTCCAAGAAGAAAGGGATTGTATCGTGTTGTGAAGGCAACAAGGAAAACGAAAACGCGTGTTGTGTAATACGGAAAAGAGGATGACGCCGTCTCACGATTTCTCCCTTGGATATAAGAAGCGCTATCTAAAAACCCATTCAGCCGAGTCTTGGATAGATAGCTGAAGATGCATGTAGAGCTTCTTGACTGTATATTGAGGCTGTGACCTATCCATGCAATAAATGAAAAGTAAATAACTCAATCTAATGATGACTCCAAACAAGGCTTACAATGATCCTCGTTGCCTTCTTGTTGTTGCCTGGATATGGATGGCAGCACGTGATTCAAGTAACTGCATAAAGTCGGGGTGCAACCACCGTTGGACACGTCGACTCCTCTCTTTCTTTTGACACTCGGCCACTTTACTACTTTGTCTTCCTTCCAAATGGCATACTGCATTACAGATTCACCATGCTCAAAGGGACAACTACTGGATTCAGCTTTGGACGAAAAAAGAAATGAGTATGCAGGAATATCGGAGTCGGATCGATACGTGTGCTCTCCCACCGAAATGGACATCAAACGACCCCATGCATGATCGATTGTATGCAACACCCAATGGTGCCTTGACACCCTGTTGTACACACCTTACGTAATCACCCACCCATTGAACATGGAAGAAACAGGATCACCGGGATCGTAAGGCTATTTAACTTGAAATGGGAGGAGGGCACACATAGATGTGCATCACTTTATATGATGAGATTGATTAGGCATTGCTTGTTCGCTTCCATAAACCTGTTCCACATGATATCAGATTCACATCAGGTATATATTACAGTGATGCCAAACATGGCCCTTGTCCTTGGCTTTATTACATTGGAAGAAAATGAGTGAATGAGTGTGGGTGGGGGGGGGAAAGAGAGAATGAATGTATTGGGATGACGATATGTACAAATGTCAAACATCATGACGGAGGAGAGAAGATGGCTATGGATTACAAGGTGTAGAGATGACGAGATGAGATGGTGGATGCGGCATTAATTCAGCGAATTTTGCGTGAGTTGAAGGAGGCTTTTAAGCTTTGGTGGTTCTTGTACTTGGTAAAATATCCCTTTGCTCGACCTTCGCGATAGCATTGTAGCCAATCCATCCTTTTGTTCAACCTTTTGCGCTTGTCAATAAACTCCACGACAACATCCATATCCCCCTTTCTCGGCTCTGCTGGAATAGTTCGTAATCGATCAACGGTCTGCGAGCTTCGAGTTGGCGTGACATTTTCAGGTAAATCGGGTGGAGCAGGCATGGATGATGATGGTGATGTTGGGCCTTGATACTTTCTTATACAGCTTTCGCTGTACAAGGCACCGTCAGCAGCATAGGCCTTGATACGATTGGGATCCAACTCGCCCTCCTCATTAACTTCGTCGACTATCTTTTGGAACTGCTTTTTGACTTGGGTGCATACATCCAGCAGAACATCCACAGCGTGGTCTTGTGGTTCAATCTTATCCTTCATAGCATCCTTGGCGATCTTGTAGAGCAGCTGCACAGTATCATCATCTTTATGCTCCAAGGATATCAAGCAAGTTTGTTGTTGGGTGAGTACATAGACCAAAGCTACTAAGGGGTGCATTGGCGTTGTATTGATATGATCATGGATGGTCGTTGCTGTCATGACAAAGTGCTGCTGTGCCCAAAAGTCGCAAGGCAATGTGCGCATGAATGGAGCCTTATCGGTATCGCCAAGCTTGTCACTGACTTCGGACCGGGCTGCTTGGATGCAAAAGGTTACTGCAATGGGCTTGACTTGATATGCATCACTGGCGTTCCAGCAGTATGTCGTGAGTCGTCGTATGAATGATGTATCCAAGGTGAGCTGTACTTCGACGACAAGAGGAGGGAATTCTGGGGTGCAAACGATTGGCGCATACAACACATCTCCACGACTACCATCCAACCATTGACAGTCTCTTGGCGCATAAAGGTGCTGGGCAGATTCTCCTATGTCAAGTGTCAGTCAACGCGGCAAAACCAGTAGACGGGCGAAACTCACCAATGATAGTTGACACAACAATCGAAACGACGCGTGGATCTTTGAGCATGTGCTTTGACATAGAATCAGAGCCTGATCGATGCTTTGATGGTAGAGAGTATTGCAATAGTTCGAAATCTGCACAGCCAAAAGTGAGGATTTAGAGGGGGGAATTTAGAGGGGGAAACTCATTGTTTCAGTTTTACCTGGCTGGGTCATTTTGGGGCGAGAAACCGATAACGCTTACCGCTTATCGGAAATCCATTACCGATTCGCCACCAAATCGATAACGCTTACCGCTTATCGGAAATCCATTACCGATTCGCCACCAAATCGATAACGCTTACCGCTTATCGGAAATCCATTACCGATTCGCCACCAAATCGATAACGCTTACCGCTTATCGGAAATCCATTACCGATTCGCCACCAAATCGATAACGCTTACCGCTTATCGGAAATCCATTACCGATTCGCCACCAAATCGATAACGCTTACCGCTTATCGGAAATCCATTACCGATTCGCCACCAAATCGATAACGCTTACCGCTTATCGGAAATCCATTACCGATTCGCCACCAAATCGATAACGCTTACCGCTTATCGGAAATCCATTACCGATTCGCCACCAAATCGATAACGCTTACCGCTTATCGGAAATCCATTACCGATTCGCCACCAAATCGATAACGCTTACCGCTTATCGGAAATCCATTACCGATTCGCCACCAAATCGATAACGCTTACCGCTTATCGGAAATCCATTACCGATTCGCCACCAAACCGATAACGCTTACCGCTTATCGGAAATCCATTACCGATTCGTGAAAATTCATTACCGATTCGCCACCAAATCGATAACGCTTACCGATTATCGGTAAGTTCCCAAAACCTAGCTCTTCAGAATTTCCACTGCTCTTCCGCTTCCAGGTTATTTCCTCTTCACCACTACACTTTTCAACTCGCCCCATTTAGCCCATGTTCAACCCGATCTACAAGCAGCGTGCAACTGATTCAATTGTTCCCACCATGCCTTGGCCACGGTTGCTTTGAACTGACTCGATTCGACCGATTGGCGAGTCCATGGCGGGCGCAGACACTATTACACCACACGTTTTGTTTGACACCACCCACCCACCCACTCTTTTCTACAACACTCATTGCGCTCAATGCCAATTGCAGCAACTTCCATTAGCTTCGTCTCCTGTTGGCCGTTTTGAATCGTGGATTGGTGCGATTGAGGTTCTATTTCTGAGGGTGAGATTTGTCTCTCTTTTGATATTGATATCATATGCTAACAGCTGTGCCAAGCTAGTTCTCTATATACCTACCCGTATCATGGATTCCTTCATTGTTCACCAAGAATGAATGAGCGTTTCTGTATACAAGACTCGTTTACGTAGGTGAAAAAAAAGAACGAAGGGATGGGTTTATATGCGATGGCTTACGTGAAAGCTGTGCAGGCAATCAAAGGATGGTTATGATCAACTTCAAGTGTACAACGTATATCAACATCCAGTACAGACATTGGCACGCGCGCTTTCGAACGCAAAATTGGGTTGGCAATCGAGGCTGCATTCTGGTCGACGAGGCTTGCAATCATTTTCTACGGCAACCTTTGTCATACGAGTGTTTGGTACCATATACCTACAATGCTCCTATTTATCCTCGAGAGTGGCATCATGCGTTTATCGTCATCATTATCTCTTGGTAAGCAGCAAGAATATGTCCTTATGCAGCGCGCATCGGGCTAAGAGGTTCTTTTTTCCATGATGATGCTTCCATTGGCAAAGGTAAAATGGGGTGGTCCGTTGACAAAGAAAAAGCCGTGACTCATTGGTGAAGCAGGTTAGATCAAGGCAATTGCACTAGCGGTGGGATTCAAGAATGCATCAAGGATTTACATGGTTACGTGCAGCGACGATTGAGGAATATCTACAAGGTTTGTTGAGAAGGATTTGGGATGATGGGGTACCGACTGCATTTGCCCTGTGGTCTTTGACAAGTCCATTGATAGGTGCCATCCCGGATCAACAGAACGCACCTTTGATCACGTTTACGATGCTAGGCGACAACAATGGACCATCACCGAGGGATATGAGGAGCAGCGCAAGCTAGTCGGAAAATTGCATATCATCATAGTTTGAAGTACACAATAATGATGTCGCTGTATCACATATGCTTGACGATGTGGGCCACGTGGTTGTTTTTTGGGATGGTTATTATTGCTAGCTATACAAGGGGTTCATTGAGGGCAATGAGAGATGGGATCTGAGTCATTATTACTACAGGAGAAGACACGGTTGTTTTGGGCCGCATGCCATCATCGTCAACAAAATGACACGCTCAATACAGCAGCGAGTAGAAGAGCTGTGATGGTCTTGAATTGCATGTTGCTTTGGTGGTAGTAGAGAGTTGGATTTGAATGCTATGGCGTATGGTGGGTTATATTCACGTTCAGTGTAGTGATGTAGCACTTTTTGTCTGAATCTGCACCTTGTGCATTAAAACTACACAATACTTCTGATCCAGGTGGTGGCTTTATTGGAAAGGGGAAGAGGTATCTTCCAACAAAGTGACCAATAATACTTGTAAGATACAGATCGGATTAGTCATGTACCACTATCAACATACTTTTATTATCCTTTACACAGAATACCAAGACGTAGATCCGTATTTTAATGCCAACACAGAGAAGCTTGAGAAAAAGACATGTACTTAAAGCTGTATGTCCTCGCACGATCCCAGTCAAAATCTTCATAATGTTGCGTGGTGTCTTTATGAGAACAAAAATACTCAGCATAGTCGAAAGGACCTTGTTGGAAAGTTTCAGACTCGAGATGGACAATCTCAAGCTCAGGGACTGTCCATCCTATTGATGTTGACGTCCGGTCATTGTCTCTACTGCATTTAGACCGCCGTCATTAAAAATTTCACAATGAAGTCTTCAGTTTTTATATGAATAGAGTTGTTCAGCATGACTCAGAGAACCTTCTTACCAAGTTTCATGTTCGAAATGGGGAATCCCAGGATGATTTATACTGTTTCGATAAAACATGAATCCGACGGAGCACCCAATTTCCGTCCGACATAGTCAAACCCACATTATACCCTCCCATTCACTTTTTGTCAATGAAGCGTGGATTCTTTATTATGCTAACATTGATCGACATGCCTGATAGTACCTTGGGGGAAAGTTTCAAGCTTGTGGTAGGCAATCTCGAGGTCATGGGCCGTTCATCCTACATATATTTCCATCCATTTATCATCGGACGCTCCCGTTCAAATTCTCACAATGAAGCCTGTGACTTTAACATCAATGGAGTTGATCAGCATGTCGACGCCCACGGCCTGACCAAGTTTGGCGTTGGAGATGGACAATCGCGGGGGTGTGGACTATGCACCCCACTTGCGTTCCGTCCATCCATCGTCTCTCCTATATTTGGACCGCCCGATTCATCGAATATCGTAATGAAGTATACGGTTTTTAAATGAATGGAGTTGATCAGCATGACGGAGAGAACCTTCTTACCAAGTTTCATGTTCGAAATGGGGAATCTTAAGAAACTACATAGGTAATTGACTTTTTCATAAATCCGGCGCTTTCCCAATTTCCATCCATCATAGTAAACCCCACATTACATCCTCCCGTTCAAAATTTTCAAATGAAGCATGGGTTCTTTATTAAGACAAAGTTGTTCATCATGTCCAAGAGCACATTGTGTGAAAGTTTCAGGTTCGAGAGAGGCAATCTCAATGTCATGCATTAATTTCAGTGTTCGTCAAGTAGTCTGGCTGTGCCTGACCTATTCAATTTACACTTCTTCCGCTTCCAGTTCATTGTCTTTTTTTTCCATTTTCAGCGCTGCCCATTCAAGTACAACTACCACTCGCGAACGATGCTCTGCTTCAACCCATCACGGCAATCCTACAACTGTCTTGATCCGATTGTCTTTGACTGAATGGGGTACCCACTACACACTGCATTCTCAACCACTTCCCGCCCGACATGACACAGCTTACGGGCACGACACATTCAATACGATTCAGCAACGAGTAACGAAGGCAACCAGCGATCGTGTTTCTGCTCCACAGTCAACGCTGTTGATCTGTAACAGCTGGTTTCCAAGAGGTCTTTGTTTCCCGGCGTTGTACTACAACACGTCAAAGACGATATGCAGTAGCTTTCTCATTACACAACAAGTGCACCATGCATCGATCATTATCATCATCTTTCCATGTCACCACTTGTCAAGCCATCAAACAACAAGGTGAGGAAAATGGATGGCCTATTGTGATTGAAATGGTCTCTTACGTGATCATGATGCAGCTCAAAATCTCGAGTCGTGGATTGGATGGAGCAACCTTTATTCAATTTTTGGTGTTGGGTATCCAGGTAACAAGTGGGTTGGATAATATGCCTCACAAGAGGGGTTAATGGATATCTTTTTTCATCATGTAGGGAAGCTACACGGCACGATGCGATTTATTGTGTGGATGATGGTGCCTTATCAACATCTGTTGGAATACGCGACAGGACTCTGGTACTCGATCACAGCTTACTCAGCATCCTATTCGATGGCAACTGAAAGGTGTTTGGACGATCTACATTCAACCGCACTCCACTCATCCATATTGATCTTTCGACATCACTCTATTGCTATTGGATCATGCCAAGTATACCTGGATCAGCAACGTCTTTCTCGTGGTAGCCATACGGTCTCGTATTGTATCAATGAGAGGAGGGATTGTCGGCCACTGGTGGAACACATGAATTGATGATCCTTGCGACTTTCTCGAATCCTGAATACCAAGTCGGTCAACCTTCTGCCAGCAGGCGTTTGCATCGTTTGAAATGGAGTAGATGGAGATGGGGTTGGATGGTGCTGGAATGATACGCTTCAAGACTGGATGATACGCTACACGTTAATCGAGGGATTCAAACACGGTTATTTTATTGCTGCGTCGTTGCCTGGACACATGGCTGGAGAACCGATACTATGACAACTGCAGATTTCATTTGCGTATACAGACACCAAGATGCTCTACTTAGATTGGCCACAACACCACGTACACAACATGGCAACATCATCCATTCAATAAATCAATTGTTTATTTTATCCTGCAGGATTTGGATCATGTAGCTACCTTGGTATTGGACTAGGATCTTTTGGAAGATGCAGCTCTTAGATATGAGGAAGGATGAGGATAGAGGTGTTTACATTAGTAGTGAGCTAGAAATATGAATAAAGGTGATAATGGATGATGTTAATCCTTGATCCTAATATATAAAGATAGCTATCCTCGCTTTTGTTATCCATGTGGAATGAAGCAAATAAGATTCAGAATGCATTCGAGGAAAGGGATTCTATGTCGATGGATCTACTCACATGAAACTACAGCTGAGATATCCTGACGCATCCAGATAACATGCTTTAATTTTTTTGGCACTGAATGACAGTCGATAAAAATGTCATTGCCTTGTTCGCAATGATCCAAGCAACCTCGTTGTTGTATAGATACAGAAATGTCCTGTTCTTGAATAATGTCAATCATCCTTCCTTTTGTTTGATCCATCGCCCATACCTTCACAGCTCCTGATGGTTGAGACCGCCTCAAACACGTCCTCCTGTCACGTCTTGCATAGTTGATCAAGGATCCATATAGCCAAGTGGTTCATGAGGCTGCTCAGTTTGAGTCAAGTGGAGCACGATGCTTGTTCAATCGACGTTGTCTCTGTTTGCGTGAATAGCTACGATCAGTTCCGCGTGTTTGTTCCACTTGCAATGTGTACTGTGCAATCGATTCCTACCTTTCTTAGCCCAAAGCGTTATCGTCTTTTGGCATTCGTCATCAAGGACCTGAATCGGGAGTTCGTTGGTGTCGGGAAAGAAGAAAATAAGCAACAACGGCATATCCCCTCCTCCTGTTTTAGTGTTCCCACACACGCCAAACACTCCGCTTTTCTTTTATGCATCAACATCTTATCTTCCCACTCATCCATATGACGCCCTCAACACTACTGATATCAAACTATTTCTAATTGCAATGTTGACACTCTTTATACCAATGAAATTCAATCTGTATGATAGCTAGCAAATAAATACACATTTTCATATGCACATGACAGCTCCCTTGTAAGCTTATAGATAGGCCCAGATATCATCAAATAGGAACCAGATCCGTTGTTCCAGAATTTTGATTCATCCAATCAATGAGTCTTAGAGGATCATTGTCAACCTAAAAAAGGAGTCCAGGATCTTTGGCTCATTCTTCCCTAAAACCATGTCATTGAATGACATGATTCCATTATGCACAATTTGAAAAGAATGAAGCACTCCACGATGATCCTATTGAGAGAATTGTCCAATTAGACCTTGAGCGTGGCCAGTGGCATACACCACATTGCCATTTATTTAAAAGCATGCATTGATGGCACCCATCAAGCTATCACCACCACTACTACCACTACTGCACCATGCTTTATCGATTTATCAACCAAATTCGTCTTTCACGAGCTGCAGAAGCAGCAAAGACTATCAAGCCTCGATCAATTCCAAAACCACTACGATCACGCAATCCTAGCACTTTTCCTCAGAAAGCAGTAGTAGAAGGACTACATGCAATTTGCCGTGGTTATCCCCTGATCGAGGGATATCTATATATTTTAGAGAAACAGGTGTACTTCAATCAAAGGATGAGGATAAGGATGATAAGCAATCGACCAAGAGCATTCCTGGAAGTGGTGCTGGTTTCAAGCCAAGGATCATACAACGTCTATCTTTTTATTCGAGCGGTGATGTATTGGACTTTAGCACGCATGGATCACAATATTTCACCACCGCATCCTCTGTCCCTCCATCAAGGTATTTGGCTTTCCTTGAAAAACAACGATGACCCGATCCTCAAACGCCATCATTTGAACAACTTCATTCCCATTGATCACCCATTCACTGTGACATCCAAAATTACAACTTTCTAGAATCAATCATAAAATAAAGCAAAAGGGCATTGTTTGTATAAGCTAGCATGTCTCAATGATGAAGTATGTTTCATGACTATCATGTACATGAACGATCACGTGCACTCAAGCATGTTATATGCACGGGCTCCTGAAATTTTACGGGTTGGGGGATCTGTGTAACTTGAATAGTGTAACCAGGCACGACCACCCGTAAAATTTCAGAAGCGCCTTTATTTTCCCTCTCACACACACATACACTCCACTCAGCTGCAAAACACCTTTCTCAACTATCGATTCCATTCCAGCATGACACAGTGCATCGGCACCAATGCGATAGGCCCGTTATTGTTCAACAACAAGTAAATGAAGACAACCAACGAATGTCTCCTTGCTCTACATTCCAAGGCCGTTGACCTACTATGACCGGTTTCCAAGTGGTCTGTGTTGACGGTGATATGAAGCAGCTTTCTTTCCATTACACAACAAGCGCTGTATGCATTGATCATTATCATCATCTCTCCATGATATTACATATCAAACAATCAAACAAGGTAAGGATAATGGATGGCCTATTGTGATTGAAATGATGTCTAACATGGTTATGCTGTAGCTGAACGTCTTGAGTCATGGATTGGATGGAGCATCATTTATACAATCTTTGGTGTTGCGTATCCAGGTAACCAGTGAATTGGATGATATTCTCTACAAGATGGGCTGACGATTACCTTTTCTCATCATGTAGGGAAACGACACTGCACGATGCGATTTATTGTGTGGTTCGTCAGACGACTCTTGTACTTAGATCACAGACTGCTTAGCATCCTATTCGATGGCAACTGAAAAAGTGTTTGGACAATCTACATTCAACTGCAGCCAGCCTACAGCATTGTTATCGGGTCATGCCAAGTATATCTACATCGACAAGCTCTTTCTGGTGGAAATCCTATGGACATTACGGTCACGTGTTGTATCAATGAGGAGAGGAATCATGATGATCCTTGGCTTTGGATATGCAGCTTGGTCAATCGATTATCAGTATGGCGTGTGGATCGTGGAGAAAAATGATGATCGGAATGGAGGATGTTGGATTGATACGCTTCAAGACTATAGGATACGCTATTGTTACCGAGACACCAAACACGGATGTTTCCTTGTCGCATCGCGGTATGGAAGCACACCTGGGCAACCGAAACCTGACGACTGCCAATACCTTTTGCATGCACATCCTCATCACCAAGATACGCTGCTGAGCTTGACATAACAATGCACACACACATGATGACAACATGGTTGCATTACTCTATCAGCGGCCCATCGTTTACTATCTCTTGCAAGATTTCAATCGCGTGAATAAAATCCTTTGGTAGACACAGCTCTTAGGTGCGCAGGAGGACGAGGATAAAGCCTTTATAGTAGTGTGGATCAGAAAACATATACAGATAAAAGGATAACCTGAATAAAGATAATGAATTCCACATGGACGGACTTATATATAGCGAAGACCCTTTTCCATGCAACATAATGACGTTTGCTTTTTAAATCAATCCATTCACTATCCCTTTGACAATGAGGCTTGGCGATCATAGTTTTGCTTGCTATGTATTATATCTTTGTGAGGGATTGCAATAAGCGTATTGCATATGGCACCCATGTTTTAAGTTACATGAGACGATGACAGGTTTTCCTACAAGCCTGACATTCATCTAGTTACTGCACGCCCAGGGACACAACTTGCAACCATGACAACCATCATTCTGAACGCCATGCATGCATATATTCACTCTTTAATGGTAGAATGGAAATAAATGAATGATAGCATGCTCCATTTGTGTGCTGCTATATGCATCCATATGCACCTAGCATGTAACACAAACATCCAAGCCCACAGGCACAAGCATAAAACAAAGATAAAAGACCATGATCCGCTCGGCGATTCTTCCCTTGTTGAAATAAAATGGGGCTCATTCACAGCAAGCCTGAGGATCAAGTAAGCAAGTCTTTGTAAGATGCTGATCCTAAGGATAAAGGCGATACTTAACACACTACAGAGCTATAGTAGGCGTCTTTATCAAAGAGGAATACGACTCTTAGAACACCCTCACTTTTTGTTGCTACATGTACCAGCAGGCAACAGTGGAGCCAAGATGCAACTTGTAAAACCTGCCAACAATCCATGTCACCGAAAGCGGATTTTACAGAGGATAAATATCGGAGACGAGGTATTGCCCTACTATGCCTTGTCTCATCTTTGGGGCATTTCAAAAGCCCATCCATGCATGTGGGATATTGGTGATTACGTGGATGATATAAACGGTGAACCAGCAGCACCTGTTTCCATGCGACCTGAGAAACGCCAAACCTTAATCGCACTACTACAAAAGCATCCTGACAGTTACTGGTGGATCGATGTCTTATGTGCACGCTCGGATACCCCTTTGGCTATGATGAGTGATATTTATGGATGTTATCATCAATGCTACGCCATGATCGATTGTGAACCTGAAATCATATCAAAGGTGGATTGGATGGCACAGCTATTGAGACAAGAAAAACTTGGTCACAGGACCGTGGATCAATATAACGAAGCAGTGGATATTTTAAACACGTTTACAAAGACGAGTTGGTGGAAGCGTGTTTGGACATGGCAAGAAGTGGTATTGCCTAAAAAAGTGATCCTTATGGCTGAAGCGTCAAGTAGCCATACCGTACTGAATATTGACGCTGTCATTTATTTGTACAAGGACCTAGTTCTTTGGGGGTCGTACAGTATTGCAGGTACATGTGGTATATATAGGGCTGCTGATACATAGAATGTTCCCCATCATGTTGACCAACATGTCTCCCTCCAGGTATCCCAAAAACAAGTGAATTACCTGAAGACCTTTGCTTTATTATCAAAGAAATCAACGAGTCCCGCGAGATCATTTCCCATGTACGCACTTCGAACACAGGCATTTGCGCAATACAGTTGAAATGGCTATTTGAGTTATTCTCATCATCGTCAAGGCAATGTATGGATCCGATTGATTATGTCTATGGTGTTCTCGGCATTTTTGAATTTGATATCCCGAGGATGACTGACCCAAAGGAAGTTTGGATGCTTTTCTTGCACGAGATTGATCATCATTTGGCAAAGAACCTACAACAGAGAAAATTTATGTACAAGGTTTCCAGTGATCATGCTTGTCAATTGGATCTACTGACTGCCAAAACTATGGGCGACGTATATCAATGTCTTTTTCGCGAGCTCAATGACAACTACTTTCGCCATTGTAGTATTCCATATGAGTAAACGAGATGGTTGATATTAGACAGCACATCTTATACAGGGTTCAATGGCTATTGTGGGATATGGTTTAATGAGGATGAGGCGGATAGAATATAAGGAGTAGTGAATGGAGCTGATGGGTGGGGGTTTCGTTGTCGAGAGATCCGCTTGAGAAACACGCATGGTCATTGTCGCTACTTGACGTGCCATCATTTGTACTTGCGGACGATTATTAAGGTTCATTGGTACCACCATCTACCATCAGCTATGATATGGGCTTGTGTATATATTGGAAATGGCGGTCTTGGTAGTTTTAATGATAGATAAGAGTAGGAAGCTTTCAAATTAGCCACAGTCAAGGTGTGAGATGCCACCAAAGTGCTAAAGATGGGCGTAATTTTATTATCCTTCTTCACCACGTGATGCAAGAATCATCTTTGTGCTTATGCGACCAATAATAACATGTGCACATGTTACTTAACAGCTACAGTGATCCCATAGCTCTTTTATCAGCGAATGTAAGGGGTTGGTTGTCAACGATTGTTGATTGGTAAATATATAGCATTCATGTTGTGAGACGTTACATGCTTACACCAAGAGAGATCTTCCTGAGTATTCCTTTTATAACCCAAACTGATCCAAAGGCAACCAAGTTCCTCTTTGTTGACACGTTTTATTTGCCGATTGCAATACACATCAAGAGCTTGACAGACACCGATGATAGAAGTAAGTGACATGGCATAGAATCCTGCACCTGGGTATCTACTTTACCACCTCCAATAACCATCCCATGTCCTTGGTCGTGACACAAGCATAAGCCCGGTGAGGAACACAAAAGAGTGCATGACATCCTTATCGAATTGCCATCCTCTTTATTCTTCTACATAGTTGTAAAAAATGACGTGGGCTGAAAATGCCATCAGTGATCCTTCTCAAGTATGTAGACCTGTATGCAATGATGCTGCTGTTACGTATGCTAATATCATGCAAAAGGTGGAAAACGTTCTACAATTCCATCGAGGGCTTAGACTTTTAAAACACCCACACTTTTTGCTGCTTTATGTGCCAGACGACCAATCCAAGATGAAGCTGGTAAAACCTGCCACTGATCCATATCATCGAGAACGCATTATGAAAAGGATTGATAAGGAGGAACGGGTCTTACCCCATTATGCATTATCACATCTTTGGGGCATCACAAAGACCGAACCTCACCTGTGGACGACGATTGGTGAACACGTGGATGATGAAAATGAGAAACCAGCCGCTCCTGTATCAATGCGACGTGAGAAACGCGACACGTTGATTGCCCTCCTTAAAAAACATCCTGACAGCTATTGGTGGATTGATGTCTTGTGTGCACGTACGGATACCCCCTTGGCCATTATGGGTGATATTTATGCTTGCTGTACTTTATGCTATGCCATGGTCGATTGTGATACCAGTACCATAAGGGAAATGGATAGGAAGAGGAAGCAGCTTGTATTCTCGGTTTATTCAACATGGACGCTTAAGGAATACGAAGAAGCGGTGGCCGTTTTGCAAAAGTTTACCGAATGCAAGTGGTGGAAGCGTGTTTGGACGTGGCAGGAAGCAGTGCTTCCAAAATATGTCATACTTTTGTCTGAGACACTCACTGATTTCCACGACTACAACATGGTGGATATTGCCTATCTCACTAGCTTTTACCAAAACCTGTTGTATTCTACAAAGGTGCCCGAGGAACTTGCAGGTACATACATACATACATAATGCGTAACAAAGCATAGACCGACATGTCCCAATATAGGAATAGAAGAATCACCGGCACACAATCACATTCTTCAAGAAATCAATAATTCTCGGTTGCACAATGGATATTGTATGTATACGGAAGGAGAAGTGAATACGCCAATGGATTTATTGGAATTGTTCGAATCATTTGCTGTGTCTCCAAGACTATGCATGGATCCAGTGGATTACGTCTATGGTGTGCTCGGCATATTCCAATTTGATATTCCAAGGATAAACGACCCCGATCAAGTGTGGCAGCTTTTCTTGACTGAGCTTGAGAATTATCTCGCAGATCCAAAGCGTGTCAAAATCAGTGATGCTTATGAAAGAGCACTGGCATCTGTATTCACTGGTGATCAAGCACGCCAATGCAATTTACTCAGTGCTACCAATATGGGCCAGGTGTATCAATGCCTCATTCCAAATTCGTTGAAATAAAATGATAGTTCTTTTGATTTCTTGTTCTTCCACTCCCGCCTTCTTTGCCTCTTCTCCTCCCATTCTCAACCGTTGCTCCATTCAACTACAACTACCACCTGCGAACCCATCATGTCAATCCTACAACTGCCTTGATCCTATTGTCTTTGACTGAATGGCAAGTCCACGGCGTGTGCATCCCACTGAAACACCCGCGTTTCTTGACACCCCACCTTCTCTTGTACAATCCTCAACCACGGCCAATCGTAACAGCATTCATTCCAGCAGCTGCTATTAGCAAGCTCTTTACTCCATTGTCTCAAACAGCTTCCTTTAGTTCCAGCAACTTGTCTTAAAGCTCTCTTTACGTAAACAGCAGACAACCGTTGTATACAAGCAGCTTTATTTACGCGTAGCAGCTCGCATGGATACATACGACTTCTTGTGGACAACGCCCATACCAGCTATCTAGTGCACCACAGTACAAGCGATTATCATCTATCGATCTGCTATGGACCTGACCAAGAAAGAGATATCTCAACAGCCGAATGGGAAAGGAACCGTATCGGTAGTGGATCACAGGGGCACTTTTCGGTCGACATGTTGTACCTGCAATAGCTATGGATGGGTGATCCTGGAATGTTGTTTTGGTCCTTTGGCACGTCTTCAGCAAGAAAAAGGATGGATCATATGACCTGGATATATGCTGCAGAGGATGGTGATGGATTGGATGGTATTGCTGGGAAGGATGATATCTTTGACAAAGGCGGTTCACAACCATGGATGATATTGGACTACTGGCGTGAAATCATGCAGCACATGGTTTGGAATCCTGGATGAAGATGGCTATGACGGCAGCAACCAAGGACACAACGATACCATAAAGACTTTATATACCTTCACCCATACCTATACAATCCCTTGATGTAGTTCCCTCACATATATACTTGATAAACGCATATTTTAAATGGATATTGGATAGTGTATGATATTCTAAGCTCATATGGGCAGCGGGTTGGCTTCTGGATGATTGAAAGGGGGAATAGAATCTCATGGTCGGGAAGAGAGGTTGGATCATCTGAATGATTACATTGGAATGCCCGTCGTATATACCTTCTATGACATTACAGTACATTCGTTAATGCTTCCTGATAGACGTTTGGGAGTGGGATTTGCCGAACGCTTGCTAGATCTTGCGTACATGCTTCCGATCATCCCTGTGCATCATAACATTGAACTCTTCTTTATACAAAATCCATTATGCTAATGATGATATCCTGATACCCTCTTTCTTTTCCCTAGTTTCATCCCTGCGTTATGTATCATGGATCCAAGTGAAAATGCCAGACAAAGGCCACATTCACCTGCTTCTTTGTTCTCACTAAGTGTCATCCATCCTTTTTCTCATCCATGACCAAACAACATACTCATTCGCAAAATGATTCCACAGCTTTTGCCATTACCAGATCCACCACTGACCACTCAAAGTTAACTCCAGTACTGGTACCAATCTTGGTTAACATTTGCTTTTATCCATCAGATGTCGTATGCATAAAATCAGGGCAGGGCGAATACAGGGCTGAAGGGATAGGTAATCAGCATGTTCTTGCATGATGAGATTCCCAAAAGTGAAATGATGCGTTTTTGTATAATGATGATGATGATGCTGTGTGTGTTGTGGCTCTTCCTGAAGGTTGATATCTGCTGCTGTTCCAGGTCAAGTGGAAATGTATACAAAATGTCAACCGCATACAATGATACAACTCATCCTCAACCATACCTTGCTTCCAAATTCTCATTGAAGCCACTTTTAAAAAGAAACACGACACGATAGAACATCGCCGTTTGGCACATGCTTGGATCCAGGGATACTTGTGCTTGAATGTCAAAGCGCTTCCTGCCGAGGCCGAACTCCTCAAGGACGTCAATGCAAACGGCTGCTAGATTTTCACCCGTTTGTGGTCCATTTAATACATCAAAAGTAACTTTATTCATGTCATTGTGATAAGTATACATGTGATAAGTAACTTTATGTAAATGCGTGTAACCGGGATACTTCTAATTTAGAGGAATCATCCTTCAGCTCAAACCGTCAAGTTGGTGTGTATCATCTTTGATGTATTTTCGAGAGCAGCTAAGTGAAACAACCAACAAAAAAAAATAAAGCAAAGTTAAATCTAATGTAATGTATCATCTATCTTGCCTTCACAGGCTCAAAGCCGATGATCACCTCCTTCAGTTCCCATGTATGCTGGTCGATCCAATGGACTGTCACAGCAAGGAATGCCTGGTTAAAAGGACTTGTCCAGCCATCCAAGGTACACGACACAGCTGGCACCTTCTGCAACAACACCTTCAACTGATCACGAGCCTTTTCATATTCCGCCTCAATCTAAAAAAACCAACCATTGGTAAGAATCTTATTTGCTACACAATTCAATTGTTGCTTACCTTTCGCGTGCAGGTGCTTGTCGAAGGAAGTTTTACATCTGATGAGGTGGGTGCAACACGCGCCAATTCAAGAACTCTTGTAACGCAGCATTTTTATAGGTCGTGAATGGCAACTTGCTTGTCACCAAGAACTTGACAAACACTCGTTGGAAGTCTTCAGCATTGAATGTTCGAGCATGTTTTCCGATATACTTGTTCTTGAATGCCATGGACGGATTTGTCATTTGTGCTTCATATCATCCATAGAATAGTGTCGCACCTTAACAGCCGTATCGACTCCACCATCACCATTGCCATCAGGTTGCTTGTGGATATGGATGTCATCGTCAAAAGCCGTTGCATAGTTGAACAAGGATCACTCTCGGTCGTGGCACACCATGGTACAGTCAAATAAAAGAACTGCAATGCTCGATCGGCATGTCGCTTGAGGTGGATTGAAGCGTTTGACGCAGTGACGACGATGCTGTTGGTGGATTGCTCAACGTCAGCCTTGGAATGCAGGTCAAAGTTAACCAACTTACGCTTTCACCCTTCACAGTATGCTGGAGTGGTCTTGGAGAATATCTTGAACGAGGTCCTTGATTGCGATTGATGGAGTGGAAAAAGAAGCAAGAAGAGGAGTGCCCTGTGCAATGCCTCTCCCACTACGATATTTCTTCGACCAGCCATCATTCCCTTTTCAGCTTATTGGCTGCCATGGTTTCACACACGTTGCCAATTGCATAAACGCTGTGTGCCTGAAGGAAGGTCAATCATGATCACTTGGATATCTTGGCATGATTGTAGTTATTGGTTGACGCTTCCGAGGAAGGACAAGGATGCCACGTTTTATTAATATCAAACAAAATTACTATAGAAAACAAGATAGCTATCCTTGTTATTCCCATCCATGAGATGAAACAACTAAAGTCCTGCTGCGTTCCAGCAGAAGATTGTAGACTTACATGATAAAATAGTCGCGATATCCACGGCAAGTCAAATGTAGAAAACGGGTAGTCAAAAGAGATGTTACGTATTGCCTTGTCCATTCGAAGATCCGTAGTAATTCATGTTGTGTGACGTTACATGGTAAACACGGAAGAGAGGTTCTGGTTAGTAAATCTTTACCATACATCTATCGCAAAATGAAGACCCAAGACAAAGCACATTTCATAGTTGGGGTATACTCATCTCAAGTTTGACTACTTGGAATGTTGCAATAAAGCTAAGGCCATCTACATAATCTGAGCCAACATTCACAAATCGAATCGGGCACTACCTCCTTGCAGCCTACAGCGTTAGAACATGTAACACAGAAAGTAAATACGCCCAACGTGGAACATAAAAAATCAAAGAACAGCCGAGTCATATCATCCACCCACTTTTGCCGTTTTGAAACTGCCAAAATGACATATGATGTATATACCACCCCAGTTGGCCAATTCATCAGCAATGGGGAAGCAAGAGTATGCAGAATACGATATCTAAGAGTGATATGATCCTAATTACGCGTATAGAGACATCCATTGTTGTGCCGATGTCAACGAGGAATCCGGTTATTGGATCACCCCAATTTTTTGTTACTTTATGTATCAGACGATGGAAACAAGATGAGACTGGTAAAACCTGCCAGTGATTCATATCATTGAGAGCGAATTATACAAATGCTGAATGAGAATGAGGATCGCTTATTACCTTTTTATGCCTTATCTCATCTCTGGGGTACCTCAAAGGAAAATCGACACCTGTGGGAAGAAATTGGTGACTATGTGGATGACGAAAATGGTGACCCAGCTGAACCAGTTTCGATGCGATCTAAGAAACGCAATGCATTGCTCACACTGTTATGCAATTATCCTGACAGCTATTGGTGGATCGATGTGCTGTGTGCATGCAGTGATACACCTTTGGGTATTATGGGCGATATTTATGCCTGCTGTTATCGATGCTATGCTATGGTCGACTGTGAGCCTGAATTAATAACCCGAATCGAGTCCATGGTGCACAGGTTGGGGGTGGGTCCATCGATGCTCGTTTGTCGAGATGGACAAAGGATTTTCACAAGGAGGCACATCCACTTATAGACACGTTCGATCAATGTAGTTGGTGGAAACGTGTTTGGACATGGCAAGAGGCGGCGTTACCTGTTGAAGTCCTGTTTATCCCTGAAACATTCACCGAATTATCCGACAGTGACATGTTGAGTATCAAGGACCTTCAAGCCTTTACCGGCATTGGCCGTATTGCCTATTATACGATGATTGATCAAGAAGGTAAGCTATTCAGCGTGGCGATACGTAGTAAATTATTTCAAACATCAACCACCTTATTCCTTATGTAGACGATAGCGAAGGAATCGACGATATAAAAGGAATGGCTTTTGGATGATCCACTACTCACGAAATCAGTTTGTCTCGGAATCACTGCCATATCCATAGTCGTTATAGCTCTACTCTAGACGGCTATTTCAGTTTGTTTGAAGCGTTCGCAGTGTCTCCGAGGCAATGCATGGATCCAGTTGATTATGTATACGGTGTGCTTGGCATATTCCAAATCGAAATTCCAAGGAAAACCGATCCAAACGAAGTTTGGCAGCTCTTTGTAACTGAGCTCCTTAAGTTATTAACCGATCCCAAACGTGTCAGTATCAAAGAAGACTATGAAAAGGAGATGATATCAAGATACAAAAGCGATCGTGTACGCCAATGTAATCTACTGACAGCTAAAAATATGGGCGAGGTATATAGATGCTTTTGTAAGGAGAGATGGTTGTGAGCACACGTTGAGAAGCCCTAAATAGTCGTTTATCGAAAAGCATTTGTTAGTTGTTAGCATATACCAAGATATAAATCTATCGTTTGTGGGACAGCATGTAACGTTTCCAGCTAGCAGTAATATCATAGCCAATATGCATAAAAGAAATACAATCTCAACGTTGATATCATTTAATGTTGTCATTATCATTACATTTGGGATGGGTATTTGGATCTCTAGTTTATATATGGACTCTCGATCTAGGAAACACTACTTGTATCTGCTGACTACTGGTCGCCCATTTCTAGAGGCTGTTGCCATTGTCCATATCCATCATCGGCTGCTGTACACTGGATGGACGCAAAATACGATGTCATAGGTGATCAGATGATACATTGCCGCTGCTTTTGGCAATACGATGCGATGTCGCCCTTCACGTGGTTGGAAAAAGGCGTGAGTAGATGGTGAAGATGCCAGCTGTCGTAGTTTTCGCAAAGGAAGCTGATCACGTGGAAAGAGCACGTCAATCCCATATAATGATACAAGCATCTTGTAAACTTACCTTGGTATCCACCTTCGCATTCATCTTATTTGCAGGCTGATCCAGAGTAAGTTGATCCAAGCAATGTTGCCACGCAAGCCTGCTGTTGTATAGGCACAGAAATGTCCTGCTCTTGAATAATGTCAATCATCCTTCATATATGCTTGATCCTTCACCTATACCTTCACTCGACCTGATGGTTGAGATCGCCTTCAAACACATCCTCCTGCGACTTTGTGGATAGCCAAGTAGTTCATGAGGCTCCTCAGGTTGAGTCAAGTGGAATACGATGCTTGCTCAATCGACGTTGTCTCTGTTTGCGTGAATAGTGGCAATCAGTTCAACGTGTTTGTTTCACTTGCAATGTGTGCTGTGCACTCGATTCCTACCTTACTTTCTCATTCAATGCGTTATCGTCTTTTGGCATTCGTCGTCAAGGACTTGATTTGGGAGCTCGTTGGTGTCGGGAAAGAGAAGAAAGGCAAAGACGGCATATCCGCTCCTCCCGTTTAGTGTTCCCACACACGCCGATCACTCCGCGTAGTACTCGTCGATGTTGATAAGGTGCCTTTCTTTTTATGCTGTCAACCTCTTATTATCCCACTCATCCATATGACGCCCTCAACACTACTGATATCAAACTCTCTCCAATTGTAATGTTGACCCTCTTTATACCAATGAAATGCACCTTGTATGATAGCGAGACTGTAGAAAACTATTATATACACAGAATAGTAAAGATTGTTATGGTTACAACACATGTTGTGTTACTGCAGGCTTTTTTCTAAAGTAGATGCGTAGTATACATGAAGCACAAAAATTAGATCCTCCCCTCACCACCATCATGCATGAAAGAAATGCATAATCTGTTGTGGTTTCCATTCGAGCCAATATATGTGCTCTAAGCCAAGACCATCATTGTCAGCCTAAAAAAGATGATGTTGATATTTGGATCCATTCTTCCTATCATATGTAAAAATGGCATTGATAGTACCATTATATACACCCAAGAATGAAGCACCTCAGCGTCAATCCTATTGAGAGATTTAACCAATCACAACCATTGTTGGGTCAGTGCACACACATGGCTGCCATACATAAAAGCATGCAAAAAAGTGAGGGCATCGATAGCATCAACAGTAGCGGATACCTGATTTCAATGTTTTATCGACTTGTCAACCGAGCTCTTTGTGCCTATTGGGGATCAGCACCAGGGACACCACCAACAAGCACTACCAGTTTCAAGCCTCGACCTTTTGCAGACCTACCAGGAGCATCCAGTCCTAGCACCTTTACTCAAAGGGCTACTATCGCTGCCGCTCAAGGATTCGATCGTGTTTTTCCCATATTGGAGAGCTATTTATGTCTCTTATATATCACTGGTGCCTTTCAATCAGATCGTTCAGCAGCAAACGATGACAATGATGAGAAGCAACGCATCACAAAGAATGATCAAATTACTAGTAGTACTACTGGTGGTATTCGTATTGGTCATTTCAAGATTACAACTCTCCAACGCCTATCTTTCCATTCGAATGGTACTGGTGGATTGACCTTGAGTATGCATGAATCACCCCAAAATGGCAACCAGAGCACATTCTTTGTTCCAAGTTTCTACTCTTTACGTTGGGAAAAACAAGGTTCATCATCATCTCCCTCCTCCCTTTTTCAGCACCATTACTTTGAACAATTTCACTCCCATTAGCCTTATTACCGACCACCATATGTATACATATGTATACACTGCTAGTAGTAGAGTCCATAATAAAACGAAGCATCATCAGCCATGGTGGTTTAAAACTAGCGTATATATATACCCCCAATCTTGTGCAACCGCTGGCTTGGAGCAAGGATGGATCCGATTGGGCAAATGGTGGTGCATTCTAGCATAAACAACATATGTGAACGTTACATTGGTCCAATCTTTATTTACCACCACTACTGCATGTGTTAAAGGACACTTGCTATATATCCCACTTTGTCTTTTATGATACATTAAGAGATGGTCCAATAATGATTCAAGCCATATCGTTGCCAAGATGGGCATGGATGCTCCAGGCAACATGAATGCGTGTAGCCATCATCTTGGTTCACTGCCGGATCCTTCTCTAGGTATATAAGAAGCCCGCACTGAGTATCGCTTACTTTTACCATGTCTCATCCAACACTCACTCAAGCAGATCACCAAGCAAGATAAACATCCAACATACATAGTGTAAGATAAAGTAACAAAGAAGATAAATACAAAATAGTGTAATGTGATGCTTTGTCTAACTACTGGTACCCGTATTTGGTGCACATAATACAGCAGAAGTTATCTATCATGGTTTGTGATGGTGCGCTGGGTGAACTAGAACACCATCGTCCTTCTTGGCATCGACCGCTGGCAAAGGGATCTCCATCCTTCTGGTATTACCAACGCCACGATCAGCAAGAGGATGTTGATGTTGATAATACAAGGGGCTATTCATATTACCCACAAAAAGCGGATGATTACAAGGCCCTCGTCCTTCTTGTTTGGGTGGATGATGATATCTTTAATATACACAACAGCAGTAGGATGTCAATGGGTGAACTTTTGTAATTGATAAAAGAGCAACGAAAACACGTTACCTTATAATATGATGGTGTACTGGGCAGTAGTAGTACACATAGCGACATGGATGGTAGTAGAAGGGAGGAGGAGCCGTATATGGATTATAATGGTAGTGTTGTGAACAGCGATGATTTGGTGTGGCGTCCAAGTGCCTGTGCAATGAATGATGATGGTGATGAACTTGCCATGCTCTCTGGTGGAAATAGGGATGCTTCTTGCGTTAATGATATGTATTAGTTTTAAAGAAACGATGCATGATTTTCAAGAATTTCTAACCTTTCTAATCGCTCTGCTGGCCTTGGCAACGTTCTCGGTAGCTTGCTTCATTGCATCATAGAGTGCGGCGTCATTGCAAGTAGCAGGAGGAGTAGTCAATTTGCCCATTGGATTGAAAAATAAGAGGAATGATATATGATAAAGACAATATTCCATCATTTATATACCCCTCTTCTTTGTAAACTCGATACATGTGGTGTCATTGTTCCATCTCCAGAATAATAAGTCATTCTTTTATATGTATCCATGATTTTGATAATTCAGAAATGAATTACGATCCATCCGATTACTTTAATGCATGCTTTCAAAGGCTGAAGTCAAAAGGGCAGTGTGATGGAAGAAAACCATCTTGGGTGAAATAGACTACTACGTGGGAAGGGTGATAATATACTACATTATCAAAGATGTCTGAATTTCCATTTCGAGAACATTCATTATGCGTATATTGGCAAGGGAGGTGATCTGTATTTGGTCGTTACAACAAAAAATTGGTTATGTATCATCTTGGAACTGGATATGTAGTGGTTATATGGCTCGCTTTTGCTACGGGGTGAGTGTGTGCCTGCAGGGTCGGTCGGTCTCCGAAACAAATTCCGAGGATAAACGTTTCAGCGTGGTGGGCCCTGATGATGTGATGGGCAGGGGTGTAGCAATGATGCTATCATGTCAAAATCCACGTGCAACAAGTAGTAGCATGATCCCACTTTATAAAACATTCCAATGCAGGTGAATAGTAGGATGCATCATTTTCCAAATAGAGGTGACCTTCCTCCCCTCTCCACATCCTCTCTATTCTCATTGTCCATCAGGATTTTCGTTATCTTTAAACTACCTTTTTATTACATGGAGAAACAAGATGAAGGATATAATGAATGGATTGATAGTGGTGGATCGACAAGTGCCACCAAAAATAGAATGGGTTGGGTACCTAAATAGAACTCAGTGTAGTAGAATGCACGTCCATCATATCATCCGGCAACAACGCCGATATTCTCTTTTTTTTTCTTTATTCACCCAACATATCCCATACCACCACCACCACCACACGTATAACGCTTTGATGGAGGAGCTGAGCACAGCGGCAGTCGCAGCAGCCTATATTTTGGTCACATGGCACGCGTTCATGGTCTGTTTAAGTTTGCTCGGACAATACGTTGGGTAAGTTCTCTCCCTTCTCCCCTGATGGACGAGTTCCCTTTCTTCTTCATGTCTCCATTCATGCCATTCTTTCTAGTCAGACACGCTACAAGCGGAATGCCCCTGTTCCAGCATTTGACAGTACAAGCAATGTGCCTGGTGTCTCGATCCTACGACCGTTAAAAGGCATGGACCTGGATTTGGCTGACAATCTGCGATCGTCGTTTGAACAACGTTATCCCAAGTTTGAGACTATCTTTAGTGTGGCTGACAGCAATGATCCCGCTATCGATATTGTGGAGCAGCTTCAAAAAGAGTATCCGGATGCAGATTGCAGGTTGATTATAGGCAAGTAAGCGCGCATGTCCGTGTCAGTGTCAGGTCAAAACTAAACGTTCTGTGTAGGTGATCGACCTGCTGGTATCAATCCCAAGGTGAACAACATGGTACGATCCTATGAAAGTGCAAAGTACGACATTATCTGGATTCTCGATTCGAATGTCCATGTGGGTCGTGATACGCTTTCTCGTTCGGTGGCAGCCCTTCAGCAACCTGGTATCGGCTTAGTACATCATCTTCCAGTCGCCATGCAACCAGAATCCTATGCAGCGCAAGTGGAACATCTCTTTTTGGATACCAATCATGCCAAAATGTACTTGGCTATCAATGCGGTTGGCTTGGCTTCATGCGTGATGGGGAAATCCAACCTGTATCGACGATCGGATCTTGACAGGGCTGAAAAGGGAGGATTGGCAGCATTCGCAAAGTATATGGCAGAGGATAATATTGTCGGTGAAGCATTATGGCATATTGGATTACGACACAGCATGACAGCAGATACGGCATGTCAAGTACTGGGAAGGATCAGTCTCAAGGAATATTGCAAACGTCGTGCAAGATGGGTGCGTTTACGAAAGTACATTGTCACCGCAGCTACGCTTACCGAGCCATTTACCGAATCCATCGTATGCGGATTGTTGGGTGCTGTGGGATGGTACTTGTTATGGGGTGTATCGATACCACGGTTCTTTGCTCTCCATTGGTTGGCATGGTTTATCAATGACTACGGCTTATATCATCGTCTGGTGAGCACGGCGTCGTATTCAAAAAAGAGAGGACATCCCCATGAGCCATTGGATCTTTTCAAGTTTACACGCGCTTGGTTATCACGTGAGATTCTGGCATTGCCTCTTTACTTGTTTGCTATGGCGGGGACAAAGATTACGTGGCGCGGACAAGATTATCGATGTTTACGCGATGGAACAGCTATCGAGACCGATTCGCTATCCTTATTAGCCGATCCACTTTGATAGATACAATGCACACACACACACACACATTTTATATATATACAACTTGTACAGGAATAGGATCATTACTTTATATATATCTACATGTCAAAAAATTGCATTATAGTACACCGCATTGCTTTTTCATCACCTGACTACGATATAATAAAGAAGATGAATATTATTGCAGAGCTCTATATACCGGATTAAAGGCCAGAGTAATATTATCATGCTTGTCTAAAGCGACAAGTGATCCTCGTTAAGGATGCAAGTCGTCATCATGATCCAGCAAGCCAGCATGGATCGTGCCATACCAAAACTAGTTACCACCACAACAACCACGTCATCTAAAATATACAAAGCGAGGTTACGACTTGAGTAGACCCAAGATTGATCGAGCATATATAGCGTTTCATGTTGGCATAGACACACACACGCGTAGATTTTACACGGAGGATAGCAAAAGCTATTCATTTAAAACAAAAGAAAACCAGAGGGTGTCTTTTTCAAAAAGGGGAGTTGGATTGCCAAGATTTGGGTAAATGTACAAAGGTGAAAGAGAAAAGAATAGCTACACCACTTAAGCATCGGCATTAAAGCGAACGTTGAGGTGGACCTTGCCGTGGTCAGAAAGGTGAAGGTGAGCGGGAAGCTCAACCCATTCATCAATCTCATTGCCTTCAAAAGCAGAGCTGATATCGAGCTTGCCTTCACCAATCTTTTCCGAGTCCAAAGTATCCTTGTCAAGGACCTTGAGGTAGATCTTGTGCTTGCTGGAACCTTCTTCAATGGGGAAGGTGAATTCTTGGTCCCAGACTGGGTTATCGGCGTTCTTGAGGACCTCGGTGCGTTGCTTGTACTCCTTGTCAAGCCAGAGCTCACTAAAAAGACGCATGTTAGCATACGTGTATATATGCAAACATGTTTCAGGTGTCAAATGTGGTTCTTACACAAAGGCATCGTTCTAAAATAAAGAGTAAGGTTATTATCAATTCATCTTGTCTACTACTTTTTCAAAGAGACTTACGTGACCAAAGGTGTCTTCGTTCTTCAAGTTTTCGGCTTCGACTATTAAAAGAGGATCATGTTAAGCGATGACAAGACCACACCACACCATGGATACATATATGTTTGGGACACGATAACTTACTGACACGAACAACGAGGGTACCGCGGGGAGCAGAGTGTTGAGACAACATGATGATAAATGTGAAAGAAAGTAACGAAATAGCAAGGATGAAACGGATGCTTGTATTTATATCAACGCGAAGACGACGACGACATGGCTCGTTCTCACAAAAGGAGGATACCCCATTTTTGGGTTGGCCAGCTGGACCAAAGGTCAATGGATGTTTCGATCGAGGCTGCTGTGTAACGGAAAACAACACAGCAAGATGCACCATTGACAGCACCCCCCCTCTTTTTATTTCATCACTGTGCTGCTGCTGCTGCTGTCAATGGGGAAATGGGTGTCGGTGTATTACCTTGGATCATGCCAAGACCTGAGTCCAGGGATAGTAGCAATGAACAAACCCAACGCAGGATGCGGTGTGGTACTAAAGAGAGAGTGCTGTGGCGAGTGTGTGGTGTCTTGTGTTACATTGAAACGCGTCTCGTCGCCCTGTCCAAGCGGTGTATCACATTGACACTGTTCTCTCCCACTCGCATGATCTTTCTTCCTTTATATCCCTTTTGCATGCATCGGCCCGAGAACATGTAACGTTTCATGTTGACGCGTCTTTTTTTTTCAGAGTAGTGCTGTGTGTGAAATTGTTGTTGGGAAAGCAGGCCATTTCGTAATATCATGATGTATATATTACATAGGTACATAGGCGTACAGGCAAGCAGAGGGGATTATGATGATGCAATGCTGTTGGGGATTGACGAAACTTTAAGGCGTGGGACTATTGTCTCCATCGGCACACATGCTATTCTCTTGTTCCAATATGCACATTTTGTTGCCATCATCATCCAAGAAAGCATCTTCATGTCCATTTTATTTCATCCCATTGACCATAAAGTACAGTAACCAACATACGTATGTGCGTGATAAAAACACGTGTCAAAAATAAAACGCCCATATTGAATATAGGATACTGTAGAGCTTGCTATGTATGTACGTGGCGACGTGTTTCTTTTCAAGAGCAGACGTCAAAACAACCAAACACGGGATACACGACAAGGAAATTGATTGGATGTGATTCGGAAGAGATATGCCGATACACAATGTACCACATCCTCTTTCCATAATAGAACATGCCTCCTGCAAAGGTGTAAAGCAGGTAATCAGGGTAGTGTAGGGTATCCCTGTTACTGAGAAAAGCGATAAGATTTGATACGTTAAGATGGTATCCATATTATGCGAAGATTTGCACTTTGAACATGTAGCGTAGTAGATATGGCTGCAGTAATTCAGATAAAGGCGTTCATGCTCCTCCTAAACTTTTAGTGAGGACGACCAAGAATAGAAGAGGAGTATCCCTTTTTATTTGGAATAACGAGGAAATGGGTGGTTTATTCCAAACGGTTCGGTGTGAAAATAGCAGTAGTTTCAGTAACAGGATGATGCATGCTGGAAATGTCGTGGTCGCATTACTACCACCACCATAGTGATAGTATAGTGCTGATAAGATTGGTCACAAGGGTGGGGAAGGAACAAAGAGGATTCTAAATGACTACTTTCATATTATTGCCCAGCACGATCTATGGTAAACACCTGAGAGAGCATTGCATCAAGGGAACACAAAACCACCGGAAGTCCCAGAAGCTGCATATAATAAAGGATCGTGTCTCTGTAAGAGCAAAAATGGTTAGAGTATATGATAGCACATGCAGTAAAGGCATCAGGCGTGAGGGTGTGTGAAGATGATGGGTGTGGAGGGGATAAAAAATTAAGCAGGCGTCGCGTCTTTCAGACAAGTTTTTCTTTCTTCTTTCCCTCTCGTCACCACTTTTTCTAACACCACAACATTCACGCTACCAGCCCAATTTCAATGAAGAAGGAAACCACTTGTTGCTTTGAACACCTCTCTACCATTTACAACCTCCATCGCTCTGCACGGTCTTGGTGTCGACGCTAAGCAGCCCATCGCGTCCTTGGATCCCAACAGCCAATGCAGTCGAACCACAACAATGAGCGTGTATTTCTTGTCCGAAGCAGCATATGGCGTTATCAGTACATCGTTTCAAGCCTGTAAACGCTTCAACTACTATGTCAAAGATGGTGGTTCCTCGTGCCTGTAAAAGGTGGATACGGCTCTAGTAGGCGTGGTCGAGGGTAAGTATCATCGTTGGAGGAGTGATCATTAAGAGCTTTTTTTTCGCTAAGGATGCGTGTTTACAGCAATGGGTCCATATGTCACATCTTGCGGCCAATGTAACGTTGAGTAGCCTTTTATTATCCATGCGTATGCCAATGCAATCATGATGTTGGGGTAAGGATACAGGGATGGTCTGGTTGGGTGAACAAGGTATTGAATGCAAGCATCTTTTTTTCCAAAGGTGGCAATTTTCAACGCTTCATCAATTCATGGCATGTGGTCGCGAAGGATCTGTGGATACTTTGGAAGCCAAGCAAGTGTATATGAGCATCTCAACACTGGAGTGGATTGCATGACACGCTACCTGCACACTGGCAACGTGACCATGGCTTTGGCGCTTAACCACAGCATTTGATTCCATCTGCAGTTTGTGATGGTGGTGGCGGTTGGTATCCTGACATTGCACTTTGATCACCATTGCTTATTACTGGAAACCTGAACGACCGCTGGAATGGACCATTTCGTCTAAGGAACAGATGGAGATACTCAAACATTCGACATGCAGCTGCTTGGATGTTCGACCAATACGTGACAGCATTCTGGTTACATATCAACTGGATCATGGATCAAGTCAAGAGGAGAAAGCTGAGGAGAGCTACTTTTGGATGAGCACAATGGGCGTCAAGTATCATGTGGAAAGAAGTCGACAATGACATACAAGGTTGCAATACAGAGGATCTCCATATTTTCGGCACCTCAAAGTTTTCCACAAGATCGGCTACACCATCCACTGCTATGTACCCCTCATCCATATCGCTATTTTCCACATGTCCCAAGGATCCACTGTATTGGTTACCTGATTGGATAATGGAGACCAGTGATGAGACCACAACACAAGTCGACCATGACCACGCAGCCTTTATCAAGTTTCATTATCAAGAGATGCTCATGACTTCAACTGATGGGAATATGGATATGGTTCCACGTTATCATTATTGACCAACGCTCGTCTTCATGTCGTCCCAACACTCGTCATTGCAAATCCATCGCTTATATCTGGCGTCCAGTATGTTTCATGAGATCTTGGGAGGGTTATCTCCAGAACTTACCGCCATGGTTACATCATTCCCTTGGATACGAGCATGCTTTCCTATGCAGCAGCACGCGCCGTTCTGTATCGCCACAAGGTTCCTCTTTATGATGCTTTCGTCCACCAAAGGTAAAATGACGGTCGTGTAATACACGAAGAAGAAGCAATCTCTCATGAAAGCTTTCTTTTTCCGCTTGAATAAAACAGCTGGGATGACATTGGGTTCTATGGTGATGATGCTATCAAGAGACACGGCGCGTTGGGATAGAGGAAGGATAAGCAAGGGCACATGCGATCATCTACATACAGCGATCACAAAGGAACAACTGCAGGATTGGGTGACAAAAGCTTTGATGAAGGGAATCCATTTCAAGTCGGCGTATGGTGCTTGACAACCTCTCTGATCTCCGATATCCTAGATGATGGAAGACAAGCAGCTACAATTATGTGTACGGCGTTCAATATCCATGAAGCGGCTACAACAAGGACCCGATGCCGAATGGTACAAGAACACAGCGACAGCCATTAGACATATGCTATTCGTCAGATACTTTTCAATACTTTCTTCTTCAATGAATCTTTTTGTGGCATGGAACATGGGTAGGGTCATCTGGGATGTTTGTTGGTGTGGATCACGTGGTTACTTTGCGGATGGTGGATGTTGTTTGGCTGTGTACGTAACGGGTTGATTGCATGAAAAGGGGATTGCGAGCTTCATATATATGCATTGTTGGGTAGAAGAAAATACAATGAATGGCGAAGAGTGGAATTGGTTGTCTCATTATATTATCATGTACATTGCAAGGAATAAAGAACATAGACTCACCTCAGTTATTGAGTCCCATTGGAAGCTTATTCTTTGTGTCGCTAGTGGTGGTACGCAAGATTATAGATTCGGGTGACATCCAATTTCTTCCCCAGTATAAGATCCTTAGCTATTTGACAGGGGTTTTCGTTCATCAGTATGAGACGAAATTGATAATCTTGGTTGGTGATATGAGTGTTTGCTCAAACATGGTGGGCTCCTGTGTTTGGTATGTGGCACAGCGTATCAACATAGTGCAACAAGGCTCTAGATAGTGCTGCGCCTGATACCATGTCCAATTCTCACACCTTTCTTTCCACTTTTCATCATGACATGCAATACGGACGAACACAACGACCCTTACAGAGTACTATACACTTTCACAATTTCTTCAATTTTAGAAGTTGGTATTCATGGTCTTTTGTTTAGATCGATATAAACATAGAGAATGACGCAGAAGGCACACGCAAGCAATTTTTCGAAAAAGGGCTCAGTGCACTCTTAGCCGACCCATTTTTCTTGCTGCTCTATGTGCCAGCAAATGGAGGCCGAATGCAAGTGATACGACCTGCCAGTGATTTATACCATCGCAAACGCATGATCAAAAGGATTAATGCATCCAAACGCATACCATCATTTTATTACGTGCTGTCGCACCTTTGGGGACTCACAAAAGAAAACCGGTGCCTCTGGAATGAGATTGATGACTACATGGATGATGAAGAAGGGCAGCCAATGAAGCCAGTTTCGATGCGACCTGAAAAACGCGATACATTATTGGCAATGCTCAGAGATCACCCTGACAGCTATTGGTGGATTGATGTTTTATGTGCACGTACCGATACACCCTTGGATATCATGGGCGATGTTTATGCATGCTGCCTTGAATGCATTGTCATGATCGACTGTGATCCCACTCTGATACCAAAAATCCACACTGCGTCGGATGCTTTAGAAGAAGTCGAGGAATTTATGCAGCGCACTGGACCGCAAAACCTAACATACCAGCAGATTTATCAAACCCAAGCTTCTCAACTTTCTGAACATTTGTACATCTTCTTACAATGTGAATGGTGGCAACGTGTATGGACCTGGCAGGAAATGGCTCTACCTGTGGGTGAGGTGCGCTTTATGGCTGAAACAGATATACATCGACTTCAAATCAACACAATCACTCTGAAGCAATTACTTGAATTTCGAGTTATGCCACAGTCACTACGCGGTACGTACGTTGTACGAAATGTTTGAATTGATATACAAGAACGCTGATAAACAGTTGACCAGACGGGCTTCGGATAGCCTACGAAGTTTGTCGTAGTCTACATGACATATACGCTGCTAAGGAATCCAAATTTCAGCGTACCAAGTCAAGAAGTATGGGAATGATTTTTGTAATAGTATCACTGAAGCCATCCAAGCGACGATGCTGTGATCCATGTGATTATGTTTATGGAGTGCTGGGAATGATGCAGATCAAAATCCCAAGGATGGAGGATCCCAATGCAGTTTGGCGTCATTTGTTATCCGAGCTGGATGATTCATATCCCCTTGACGATGGAAAATCATGGATGGGTGTTGCAGATGAAATCGATTTACGACAAGTTGGAAATATTGGCGAAGTATACAAGAAGCTGTATGACTTCTCTATGGCTTGAATAAATGTTGAAGATTACTGCCTGGTGCAAACAACTATGAGTGTGATCATTATTGGCGCTCTTGCAGGAGGCGAATGACATGTGTAACCTTGCTGCTGAAAAATGCTGTGAGGCAGCACAGCTCGTTTGGCTATCTCTCTCTTCCACGCCACCCACTTGGACAATGGCTTTCTCCACTATCACTTTTATTCCACGATGACACAGCTCACGCGCACCAATGCAACCCATCTCGTATGATTCAGCAACGAGTCAATGAAGAAAACCAACCACCGTGTTCTTCCTCAACATTCCAGGGCTGTTGATCTATAGCAATTGGCTTTCAAGAGGTCTTTGTTTCCTGACGTAATACTGCAACATGCTGTGGATGATATGCAGCAACTTTATTCATCACATACAGTACATCATCATTCCTTCAATACACCAATAGCAAAGTTTCTCTTATGGACACCAACCCAGTTACTAAGGTACAAATCAGATATCACAATCGTGGCAATCATCTCACGTTATATGACATAGCTCGAGGTTTCGAGTTTAGTTTGGATGCGGCAACAACATATACTCATTTTCGATGTTTGACGTTGGATTACATATTCAGTACCTTGGAATGATTGAAGCAGCTGGCGACAACACGACTGGATCTTTGCTGTGGTTACTTCTACACCGTCAGCAGGAAGGATGGATCATGTCATGTGGATAAGGCGAAGGCTGATGGGCCATGTACTTGAACAGAGGTGTCTTAAATCAACCATCGATCATATGCAATACTCGAATCAATGCACACAGCGACAATGCTTCTACAGCATATTTCATGAACAACATGCCTTGAGCTAAAGCCTGTCAAAGGTCCTATCACGTAAGTCTGTGCTTGGCTACAGCGATGAGCAACTAAGATCATTTATCAGCTAGTATCAGATCAGGATGTGTACGTCAATGAAGAGGCATCAACGTAGACCAATCGCAATACATGCTACGATCCAGAGTGCCGCGGCTTACAGGCTTGATTACATGGGCGATGAGCATGAAGAAACCTGCCAAGTGGTACACTACAAGCATAATCATGATGGTAAGGAGACTCACAGGATTTGGGGAATTCAACAAGGTGTTGACGTCTGCTGTTTTAAAGGGACAGGAAGACCTACAATGTTCATGGCCGTTATTCAAGAAAAAAGGGATGGATGTGGATCAGCAATGTCAAAGACGACGCATGGATCAAATAGGTGAAGCAATTCAATGCCAAGTGGAAGCACGTGGAACCAACTGGATTACAATTATCTGAAGGATGGTGATCTGCAAAGGATAGCAATGGGCGACGGCAGCTCAATGGCGTAAGAAAATGGCTAATGGTAAGGGCAACGCTTGTGATCTCATCCACGTGAAGAAGAATTAGCCAGGCTCACCTCTCTATCATTTGTAGTTTATTCGGCTCATAGCTCTCATGCATTGAATATTTCCCTGTTGGCATTTGTTAGCATACAACATTCACGTTACCCCCAAGTCATATAAAAGAAGGATCATTGTTGGAAATCACGAAGAGTTATTGTCAGCTGAAGTGGAAAGGAGAAAGAGGACTGGTACATGGGATTACGAAAGGTGTTCTTGACAATGATGATGATGATGATGATGCATGGAAGAATATCGGAGAGGATTTAAGAACATGGACTTGTGGTTTTTCATAGAGACATCATCAACAAAGAGAACCATTGGGAGCAAGAAGGATGTTTATCATTAGAGGGATTATGATGATGGCTGTGAGAGGATCAGGAAATGTTATAGAGGGATTATTATATGAGCGATTCAAAGTGGCATATGGGTTAGATATCAATACAGCACGAGCAGCAAGGAGAGAGGTCATTGTCAAGGATGACTGAGGGAGCTACTGCCATTGTCGGTGATGATGATGAGAAGAGATTGGATATTGGTTAATGCTGCGTTATGATATATGCCATAGCACATCTATAATGATCCGGCATCATCTTCTATGAAAAAAAGTTATATGGGCTTATCAACGTTTCTAGCGAGGATTCAGGGGGTCAACAACCACGTTCATGCAGCCAGTGAACGCGTCGACCAATTATTTTGCTCGATGACAATCGTGATCCTGTTGCCTTTTCTATGTTTCAGGTACAGAGGGTCACCACGGCTTATTAGAAGCGTGCTCTCGTCGTATATCTTACAAGGTGGCAATATAAAAAAAGCGTTTAATCACAGAAAAGGGAATGCTTCTGCTATCGAATACACATTTTTTACAAGACACAATGACCCTTTCTCTTCCTCTCTATTTCCTTTACCACGCCATTTACATGTATATACACTTCTGTAGTCCTGCATACACTGGAACACACATGGTAAGGTCCACCTCAGGTAGAACAAAATTCTCTTGCACTATCTAAGCACAGAAATGGTTGCCCAATTTAATACCGTACTCGTTAAAGTAACCCTTTAATCCGACAACATTCATACGAGATAGATTGGGAGGTGCAAGGGATTGCTCCAATAGGGAAGATTCATCGGTGAGGAAAGTTTCTGTCCTGTGGATGGGCATTTTGCAAGGGTCAATTGATACTTGATGTGTGGTAGCGACTATATATGAGGCGTGGATGATGGTTGTTGTACACCGCAGACAGGTTGCATAAAGGATGAATATTGTTGCTGCCATGGACAAGCATGTGAAGTACCACCAATGGTTAACAATGAGAGCTTCAAGCAAGATCCCTAGTTGACAATGAGACACCCGTTCTCTACGCATTGCATATATCCTTATTTTTCCATCCCACGTACCAAACCAATATCCATATCCATAACCCATAGGAAGCCGTATGTATTGAAAGCAAGTTGATACACGTAAATAAAGCTGCTTCTATATCATGGCTGCCTGCTGTTCATGAAAAAAAGGCTGCAAGGCAAGTTGCTGCAAGTAACTTGCCACAATAGAGACCATGCTACTGGCGGCTGGTGCAATGAATGCTGTTACGTTTGATTGTGGTCGAGGATTGTGCAAGAGAAGGTGTGGTGTCAAGTAACGCAGGTGTTGTAGTAGACTGTTTGCACGCCATGAACTTGCCCATTCAGTCAAGGCAATCGGATCAAGATATTCGTAGCATTGACATGGTGGATTGGAAGCAAGGCAATCGTTCGCAGGTTGTAGTTGTACTTGAATGGGGGCAACAGTTGAGAATAGGTGGAAGAAGAGGCAAGAGGCTGAGAGTGGAAGAAGTGGAAATTAAATAGTTCAGGCACTGCCTGCACACTGTAAAATTGATCCATGACCTTGATTGCCTCTCTCGAACCTGAAACTTTCACACAAGGTGCTCTTGGGCATGCTGATCAACCTTGTCTTAATAACGAACCCACACTTCATTTGAAAATTTCGAAAGGCAGAGCATAATGTGGGGTTTACTATGATGGGCGGAAATTGGGGAAGCGCCGGATTTATGAAAAAGCCAGTTAGTATGTAGTTCCTTGGGATTCCCCATCTCGCACTTGAAACTTGGTCAGAAGGTACTCTCGCACATGCTGATCAACTTCATTCATTTAAAAACCGCATGGTTCATTATGAACATTTTGAATGCCGGCCAGCCCAAATTTAGGGAAAAGTAGGGTCGGCGCTCCTGTTCCCCGAGATTGCCCACCTCGAACCTGAAACTTTCACACAATACCCTTTCAACCACGCCGAGCAATTTCGTTCCCATAAAGACCCCAGTGTTCATTATGAAAACCTTGAATGTAGGAGAGACGACAAATGGATGGAAACATAAATAGGGTGTACGGCCGTGCGCGCCGATATTGCCCATGGCGACGCCGAAACTTGGTCAGGAGGTGCTCTCGGTCATGCTGAACAACATCGTTCTCATAACGCCTCTACACATCCTTATGGAAATTTGGAGAAACAGACACCTTCATGTTTTCCATATGCTGTAAGCGTGATGCTATATGATAAGTGGTATTTGTTCATTGTCAAGTAGGTAGACCCCGATAGAGCCGAAGATGCAGACGGACTTCTTTGTGCAACACAGCTCATTTGCATAATACTTCCCAATGAACAAACGCCACTCTCCATATAACATTACGCGTACAGCATAGTAAAGACCTAAAGATAGCTGTATCTCTAAACTTTACAATGAAACGTGGGGTCCTCAATCGAACAAAGTTGCTCGTCGGGATGAAGCGCACCTTGGGTGCAAGTTTCACGATCAGGCTCGTCGATCCTAGATTTCGCAATGTCACCACCAGCCAAAGTGGATCGTGGGTCGACCTCTTGAATTTTTTTTTCAACTTTGGCTGGTGGTGACATTGGGTGAATCTGAGAATGGCCACGACGATCGTGAAACTTGCACCCAAGGTGCGCTTCACCCCGACGAGCAACTTTGTTCGATTGAAGACCCCACGTTTCATTGTAGAATTTTTAGTTATGGGCATCTTTATGTTTTACATATGCTGTAACCATGATGCTAGATGAAAGGCGACCTTTGTTCATTGTCAAGTAGCTTGACCCTAATAGAACGGAAGATGCGCAGGGCCGTGCATGTATAACACAGCTCATTTGCATGATACTTCACAATGAGCAAGCATCACTTATCATATAGCATCATGGTTTTAGCATATGTAAAAACGTAAAAGTGCCTGCACCTAGGATCGGCAAGCTGTATCGTTAAACATGATTGGAAAGGTGCGCTCGACCACGGCGAGCAATATTGTTGTATGAAAGAGCCAATGTTCCATTGTAAAGTTTTGAGATACAGGCACCTTTATGATTTTACATATGCTGTAAGCGTGATGCTATATAACAAGTGGTGTTTGTTCATTGTCAAGTAGGTCGACGATGATAGAGCGGAAGATGCAGAGGGGCGTGTCTGTGTAACACCGTTCATTTGCATGATACTTCACAATGAACAAGCACCACTTGTCATATAGCATCATGGTTACAGCATATCTAAAAACATAAAGGTGCCTGTATCTCTAAACTTTACGATGAAACGTGGGGTCTTCAATCGAACAAAGTTGCTCGTCTGGGTCAAGCGCACCTTGTGTGCAAGTTTCACGATCGTCGTGGTCATTCATAGATTTGACGATGTCGCCACCAGCCAGAAAAAATCCAAGAGGTCGATCCTCGATCCACTTTGGCTGGTGGTGACATCACCAAATCTAGGAATGACCACGACGATCGTGAAACTTGCACACAGGGTGCGCTTGGCCCAGACGAGCAACTTTGTTCGATTAAAGACTACACGTTACATTGTAAGGTTTATTGATACAGGTACCTTTACGTTTTTACTATGCTGCAAGCGGGATGCTATATGACAAGTGGTGTTTGTTCATTGTAAAGTACCTGCACCCTGATAGAGTCGGAGATGCAGAGGAACTTCTTTGTGTCACACAGCTCATTTGCATGATACTTCACAATGAACAATCACCACTCTCCATATAGCATCCCGCTTGCAGCATAGTAAAAACATAAAGTAAGTCATATCTCAAAACTTTACAATGAAGCGTGGGGTCTTTTATCGAACAAAGTTGCTCGTCGGGGTGAAGCGCACCCTGTGTGCAAGTTTCACGGTCGTCATGGTCAATCCTAGATTTGGCGATGTCACCACCAGCCAAAGTAGATCGAGGGTCGACCTCTTGGATTTTTTCTGGCTGGTGGTGACATTGCGAAATCTACGATTGGCGAGGTGGATCGTGAAACTTGCACACAAGGTGCGCTTGAACCAGCCGAGCAACATTGTTCTATTAAAGACCCCACGCTTCATTGTAAGGTTTTGAGATACAGCTGACTTTATGTTTTACATATGCTGTAAGCGTGATGCTATATGAAAAGTGATCTTTGTTCGTTGTCAAGTTGCTGGACCGTGATATAGCGGAAGATGCAGAGGGGCTTCTTTGTATCATCAACCCATTATACAGGAGAGAAAGGTTGGATGAATGATACTTACACATCATTCAGTAACAGCTCATGGATTGGCAGCTAATAGCTACTTCCTCTCGATTGGCATTGCTGTGCATTCAAATGCATGGTAACTATGCTCCTGCAGCAGGCATTCATTCCCATCATTGAACTTTGTTGATCCGAGCTGATTTGGGTGAGCTACGCTCAAAGAAAGAAACAGCAGTCGAGATAGATAGTGCATGCTGTATGCATGGATTGATGTACTCATTGTGTGGTCGTATCTCAGTCAAATCAGCTCGGATCAAGAAACTTGAATGATGGGAATGAATCTCTGAAGCAGGAGTATCGTTATCTTGGTGTTGGTTGGGCAAAAGATGGGAATGGGAAAAAAGTGCATGTTAGGTGCCAATTGTGAGCTGTTACTGAATCATCCATAAGCAATCATGCATTGGCCCTTTCCGTTCACCTTAATCAGATGTGCTATACAAAGACGCTCCTCTGCATCTTTGGCTCTATCAGGGTCCAGATACTTGACAATCAACAAAGACGGCTTCTCATGTAGCATCACGCTTAAAGCATAAAGGTGCCTGTATCTCTAACCTTTAGAGTGAAGCGTGAGGGCTTTTATACAACAAAGTTGCTCATCTGGGTCGAAAGCATATACTGTAGAAGTTTCACGACTGATTCCGCAATGTCACCACCAGCCAAACTGCAACGAGTCGACCTCTCCCAAAAATATTTTGGCTGGTGGCGACATTGCTAAATCTGGGATCGGCCTCGAGGATCGTGAAACTTCTACAGTATACGTATTCGCCCCAGCTGAGCAACTTTGTTCTATGGAAGAGCACACGCTTCAATGTAAAGTTTAGAGATACAGGCACCTTTATGTTTTATATATGCTGAAAAGCATGATGCTATATGAGAAGTGGTCTTTGCTCCTTGTTGATCGCCTTGACCCCATTGTATAAAACATGCAGAAGGACTACTTTGTGTGACGAAAATCCCGGGGGGGGATTTGGGAAGGTGATTGCTATTGGCGAAGCCTGCATGATGATATTGCGGGGTCTTAGACCTTTACTGTGTGATACTACACGCAAGTACAAATGAGAGGGGAATGAGTACAAATGATACGTTGGCACAAAATACGCGGTGTGCAATAAAAGAATAACATACCAAAGGAGAAAGACAATCAAAGGGTGTGTGTGTGTGTGCAAGTACGCGGTACAGAGGCAGTAATAATGGATAACTACACTAACAAATAACACCAGGTATGAGTATCTTGAAATCCAGAGGTATAAACGCGGTCCTTGATTTACATACGATATGGATGGGATCTTGAGCGGTCGACAGTATACGCGGTGTCGAAATAAAATAGTATGAAATCAGAGGAAAGAAGATCCGATTTGTCTTTATTTGTATTCACTAGTCTTTTATACTGATGTGTGTTTCATGATATCAAAACAAAAATGGGATAACCTCACTGGGCTTCACTACACTAACCACAACACCATCATGACCTTGACTAGCATGAATGGTCCCTCATCATGCTTGTCACCAATAAAAGAAAAGAGAAAACAAACGACAAATGAGAATGATAAAAGAAATAATTGGGAAAGGTATACAGCCAAATCACACCAGTTGAATGGTGGTGGTGGGGGAAATGAATACATATAGCACTGATTGGGTTACATGATAAAGAAAGCGATAATAAAGAAATCGAATAAGGAAAGCACGCGGGGAAAGAACAAAGGATCACATCTTGGCATCCTTGACATCTTCTCTTGCTTGCAGATAGTTGGGCCTTCTTGGTCGATATAGCTTAAGGTTAGGGTTTGTAGGTGATTCTAGGATAGCAGTAGCAATATCTCGCGAGCACGTGCTCCCTGTGACTTGAAATTTTTTCTGTACTAAGGAAACCATACCCGGGCTTCATGCTGGTATAAATTTTGTGACTGGTTTCCTAATACGATAATGACGTGCACATAGTGAATTTATCACTTAGGGGTAAGGCAATTATTGCGCTGTGACGTGTCCCCATGTGACTGCAGCCTCATGAAATGAAAATTTTACTAATAAAGTCAATCCTTGGCTACACAATGGTATATCATACAACG
>JNEU01001052.1:0-18707 GCA_000697475.1 Lichtheimia corymbifera B2541
ACGGGGTTCAAAGTTATACTCAATTTTCTCATCATCTACTGGGAGTAGGAACTTGCTCTCTTCGTCTCCGGCACAAGGAGAGATGCAAAACGTTCATAGAGCAATGGGAGAACAAGCAACCTGCTCGTAGATTTATAATTCGCTAACACCCCTTTGGTATAGCTTTTTTTGCATGAGCGTCATATGTGACTGTGTTTTGATAATAGCTGTAATCGCTCCGGAGCATCCAAATACCCATATCGGAGCTTTTATTTCAATCTCAGTTTCCTTATTTAGCTACACATATATATATATATATATAATATGGTCCCCTATCTTTTCAATGATCCAAAAAAACGCTTAAAGTTTCTATCACAAACTATATTGTCATATCTGTATAATATACATCGCCATGTATGAAAAACATTGTTTTGCATGTCAACCATTTGGGGTGCTGCACTAATGATAAAAGGTGCTGCACCATTTTTTTCACTTTCCACTATATAAATTAAATGCACCTTGTATGAAGAAAAAAAAGCGGTTGTTGAAGATAAAGCCGGGGGCAATGAAATCATTATATGCAGTCGTTAACAAAGAGATGGCAGCTGTGAACAATTTGCTCTTGGTGATTAAAATTAAGGTCACGAGGGTGAACAATTCCCCGCCAGCAGCGAACAATGAAATCCGCAGCCATGAAATCAAGCCCCTCACCCACGAATCCAAGTCATCACGACCACGAACAATCATGCACTTGGCCACGAAGAAAGAATACGCAACCTTGAAGAAAGAATCCTCAACCACGAACCTTTTATTCTTAGCGGGAGTTTCATCTCGGAAATCCTGTACGTCTTCCACGGGAAGATAATATCGACCTTGAAAGAAGGTATACATTTCTACAGCTAATGCAGTATACTACAACCAGATGGGAAAATGTTCTTGGGTGAAATCAACAATTTGGACAAGGCAGTGAAGGTGATCCAAGAAGCTGATGCAGATATCCCAGCTAAGCTTGCTGAAAACCCTGAATGCAACATAGTGGTGTACTATCGACGTCAGAATATATCACGAGTCGAAGGTGATAAGATATTTGAAGGAGTAGATGGGTTTGTCGAAACCGTGATATGAACAATGACATGATTCTAGTACACATCAAGGACATTGAAGAATTTGCATAATTGCACAGGCACTTACATACAATAATATATAAATAAAGAATATATCTGCATTAATGACTACAACCAGCTTTAAAGCATTTTCATTTTGAAGTCTGTATGAGAGTATATATGCTAAATCTTATCTAAAATCATCTATGTTGCATTTTTACTTGAAGTTAATAATGATAAAAGAATAAGGGCTTATTACATGTTTAGAAAGGTGGGCATGGTTATTCCGGTGGCGACCGGACACCGGAATAGCCAACGTTCTTATTTCACCCTAATTTATATTTTTCACTCAGCGCACTTTGGCTCTCCCATTTTTTATTTCCCACCATAACTCCATGCTGATCGCCAACCCATCGTGCTCCACAACCCCAATGCCACACCGATTGAGGTACCCGACAGTATAGATCTACTCTCTGGCTACATGCTCATCTCTTTTTTTTCGCCGATCAACCGCATCTCCAAAATCTACTTCGACATGGAGCCTCAACCTGCCACTGATCTTCCCCGCTCGATCTTACAACAAGCACCCTCATCTTGTTCCTCCATGTACTGGGCTCATTAGTAGGCTTAGTTATAGTTATGCACCACTGTATGGATATCAAGTAGCGGTTATCTGATCGTCTTGCAAGAATAAACCTGCATACAAGCTATGGCGCTGTTGAAGTATATATGTGTTTATGCTTATATGTGATGGGATATCTATAATATTCTATTATGTATTTACTGCCTTTTGGATCGTCGTTGTCGTGTGAAGTTACGGTTTGGAGAAAGGACAGTTGCTTGTTGGAGACGCCTATCCCATTCTTCGAGCTGAATTGCAATATCAGAAAGGAATGAATCTTGGTCAGGCGGTATATGGGATTGCTCCATTGTTCGCATAAGCTTCCGTAACTGGGCCTTGATCTTATCACGTGGGTTTTCTTCAAGAGAAGCATTGACACCACGGATTTGGCTTTGGGAGGATCGGGATGAAGATGAAGGTAAAGCGGGTGAGGAGGTAGTACTGTAGGTGAAGAGGGATCGGATGTATCAACGGATTGTGTAGCGGGTGTAGCGGTATTTGGTGAGTCATCAACTGGTGGGCGAATATCAGGGATGGGCAAAGGAGTGAATGAGATAGCTTGTGGACCAAGATTACCCTGGACATTCAACTGGCCATGCCATCTTGCAAGAAGGAACATGTGCTTACATGCACGCTTCTGGTACTGGTAATGGGGACACGTACATGAAATGACTGTATCATGGCGTGGGTTATATACATCATCATCTAAACCATCGTCCTCATCGTCATCGTCATCTTCAGCATCATCAACATCATCATCATCGTCATCATCGTCCTCATCGTCAACATCATCGTCATCATCATCAACATCATCATCATCAACATCATCATCATCAACATCATCATCATCAACATCATCATCGTCATCACCGTCATCGACATCGGCATCGGCATCATCTTGCTCCGCTTCATCCCCTGCCTGGACATTCCTTGTAGATGGCTGAACATGCAGCTACATATTATGGAAAAGATCGTGGTATTTAGCATATTCAACATATACAATAAAACCTGTTTCTTGTTTACCTCATAACACAAATCCTGAACATCAAATTGAAAGCTATCAACTGTGAAGATATTCGGATCTTCAGTAGGGCTGACCATGTCTTGCATTTGGGGCTCGGCTTTAGGGTTTAGGGTTTAGGGTTTAGGGTTTAGGGTTTAGGGTTTAGGGTTTAGGGTTTAGGGTTTACCATTTTGCGCTGCACGCCTCTCGACTTGACGTTGAATATCAAACTCCACCTCATGTACGAGAGTGTAGATGATGGAGTCAAGCCGCTGAGGACGTTTGCGCTTGAAGTACGTCGTCTTCAGCTGATTATGCCACGATTCGACATAGTTGTTGGTTTCCATATTGGTATATGTATCCGGCTGAAAACAACTAGCCCAAAGACGATACTGGTCTCTCGCTATCCAGGTTTTGTCAAAATACTCAACAAAGGCCTTTTGGCGACTACCCCAGTCGCTTTTGACGGTTTCCCATAATTGCATAAAGGTACCTTCATCAGCCGCCCTTGTCATCGCTTTGATAGCATCCCGAATGATACTGATATCAGTGGGTTTCAGAATCCTCTTCCGTCCCCGTTCCACAGCTTTAGTATGCAACTGAGACATCCAAGCACGTTGAACATGCCAAAGACACAGCTGGATGGTGCATGAATCACCCCAAACTGCATCAATGGCCTTCAGCGCAGCCATATCACGGTCAATAGTGATCCGTGTTGGCTTTGCTCCCATATCGGCAAGTGATCTGAACCACTCAGTCAACGTAGCAGCTGATTGGTCATTGGTGAGCATGTATGCTACAGGCACACCTCGATCAGCAACAGCATGACGGATCACGATGGTGAATAAAACAGCATTTGTATAATTACCCATGTGATGAGTGGCATCGAGTGACCAATAAGGATGCTGTTTAAGCAACACCCTTTGCCATGGTGAACAAAAACCAAAAGCATATGGTGGCTCATCACCAAGGGTACCCTGCCAAACAGTAAAAGACATACTCGCAAGTCCTGTTAACCAGCCCTTAACAGAAGTGAAATCACTCACATCCTTGCGAGCACGTGCATGACGCCACTGCCGGAAAAGGTGGTAGATGGCTTCAGTACGCACTTGTCTATCACGATGGCGACGTGGGAGAAGGGATAGCTGCTGCTGCAATGTCGATTGAATCTGACGCACACTGTAATACTCACCTGATTCCAGCATACGAGTAATACGTTCCTTGATTGCAGATGAAGTCTTGAGGAACTTTACATCAGAGATGGTGCCAGGCTTGTGCTTGCGATGGCCACGGGTAACCTTGTAGTAGACCTTGGATGGGTTACCAGCAAAACATTTGATTGTAAGGCGTGCCCTGCATCCTTTCTTCTTGCTTCTTTTTAAGACACGTCTTCTCTTCACCCCGTTTTTCTTCGCCTTTTGCTGTTTTTTACCAGCTCTGTGGCAATCCATGTAGATACTCCACAAGAGGGGATACTTGGGAGGTCCTCGAGGCTTTCTTGGTTGGCCTGACTTGTTGAGCTTCACTGGCCTGTCAGCTGTTGCTGAGGAATTGCCTTTCTTGGCTGCGTTTTTCCAAATTAGTTGAACCGTTTTATGCAAAATGCGTTTCCGGATGATAAATGCATGTCGGAATTAAGCATTCTACTATATCCAAGCCCATCTTCCACATACCAGCACGCGATTCCACATGGTCGACCTTATCGTGGGCAATCCAGATAACCCCTTTCAAGGCGTAGATATTCTCTACTTGCTGGACACAATCCTTTTCGTCGATTTCCTTCCACTTTTCACGTAGGAGCTCTTGACGCTTTGTTTCAAACTGCTCTACACTGCCGGCGTTACTTGTCTCAACACCGTTTTCGACGATCGTGGCAATGGAGACAGATTCGACATTGTCGTCCTCAGTGAGATCAATAACTTCCCGTTGCATACTTCGAGGTAAACACAGAAAAGAAGGCTTTTTTCCTCTGTAGCACACAGTCTTTATTTTAAAAAGCGTAACAGTATCATTTTACAATTGACGAATAAAACCTATCTTTTATTTGGAGTGTGTCAGCTATAACTAAGCCTACTAATGAGCCCAGTACATAGAGGAACAAGATGAGGGTGCTTGTTGTAAGATCGAGCGGGGAAGATCCGTGGCAGGTTGAGGCTCTATGTCGAAGTAGATTTTGGAGATGCGGTTGATCGGCGAAAAAAAAGAGATGAGCATGTAGCCAGAGAGTAGATCTATACTGTCGGGTACCTCAATCGGTGTGGCATTGGGGTTGTGGAGCACGATGGGTTGGCGATCAGCATGGAGTTATGGTGGGAAATAAAAAATGGGAGAGCCAAAGTGCGCTGAGTGAAAAATATAAATTAGGGTGAAATAAGAACGTTGCCGGAATAGCACGTGCAAGGTACTGCAAGTGCTACGCGGTTAACTACCGCAACAACTACCGCAAGGTACTGCAAGTACCGCAAATTGGGAAGTACCGCAAAAACAGTACTTTGTTGGTACCAGCAAAATTCAGACCACCCGTGGATCTTGCGATACGTGACACGTTGTTGGAGAAGCTGCTTTACATCTTCTTTCTTCTGGTTACTGATTTGTCGCATAGTAACAATAGCTTACAAGCAAAGTTGAATAAAAAGGTATCCACAGGGTCCACGAAGTCATATAAACTTCTACTGGTGGCTTGTCTAAGGGATTAGAAAGAATGAAGGATCTAGTAGTAGTGGATATGGAGTTACATGATATCTGTCATGTACCTGCAAAATTGTTCAAATGCATTGACCACTTTCAATCACCGATATCTGCATTAATTTCAATGTGACACATGTCACGTGAGTTTTGGGATGTACATGAGAAGATACGCTATCAGAAGACATATAATATGTCTATGTTATTTACATAAATCGAAGCTCTATGTGATGATTTATGTGAAAGTACAAAATACTTGAACAATTTTCCCGGGCACTGTATATGTGTCAATACTGGTGATGGCGTTCTCCTTGTGTATGGATGCTGGTGTTGGCGTAGTCATTGTGGTACCTTCACTTGCTAGCGTGTACTTGATGATGATCCTTGCGTGTATTGGTACTTGAAATATCACATTACCCCCCACCAGGTTGGAACAACCGTGCAGAATGAAAGGTGTGTGTAGACGCTACAGTAGATCAGAAAAACCCGTGAAAAAACCCTGTGGGAAAAAGTTGGGAAAAGATCCACCGAGCGTAGGATATGTCAAGGTATTGCCTTATATGTGGTGAAGGTATTGCCTTATTGTTTGTTGCGTTTGGATCGACGTTGGCCTGTGCTGTTGCCATGTGCTTTGCGTTTGTGTGACGTAGCACTTTTGGTGTTGTGTACAATATCAGGTTGCTTCTCACCACGGCGCTTCCAGTATTGCTGGATGAAATCAGGATCAGTGAAATCCTCTGGTAATTGCCATGTATCATCTTCAGGGATATAGCCCTTCCATCGTACCAGGTATTCGCGTTGACCCGGTTTGCCTCTATGATCGATGATGGCTTGGGCTTCATATAGATCGTCAGTTGATATAACATCCTTATGGGAAATCAACTTGAGTTCAGAAGGGGCATAATCACGCGGCATTAAAGCACCGGTCTCATCTTGTAAGATGTATGAACCACCTTCAGTTTTGCGCAAGACGGTGTATGGACCTTCATATGTGGGTGCAGGTTTGCTGCCACGTGTGTGCACTTTAGCCATGACGTGACTTTGTTCGGGAAAACTAGTAAGATTGTGCGTGGAGTCAAATTGCTCTTTCTGGTTTTCCACGTACGCGTCCGTTTTTTCTTTCAAAGCTGGAAACACAACCCTCTGCATGTGCTCGAGTCGATCGACGAGTTCTTCGTACGACATAGGAGTAGCAGGTGTCGATGTGTCTTTGCGATAGTCACGGAATGCGTTTACGTTACGAGCGTACATGAGCGAGAAAGGCGACGATTGCAAGCGTTTGGAAATACGCACATTCAGCTGCAGTTGTGTGAGGGGTACGTGGTAGTCCCAATCACGGCTGGCACCTTCAAGCTTCTTCTTAATAACCTGTACTGCAGATTGTACCCAGCGTTCGGCTGTACCGTTTGCACGAGGATGATATGGCGTAGTGAGCCTATGGTTGATGCCCAGACTATCCACAAGCTTCTTCATGAGCGAGTTCTTGAATTCGGTTCCATTATCAGATTGGATGACTCGTGGTATTCCGAAGTCGCAGAAGATTTGCTTCATCGTTCTTACAAGTGTATCAGCAGATTTATTAGGTATGGCTCTGAGAATACAAAAGCGAGTGCATATGTCGACCATGACTAACAAGAAGTTATTGCCAGAGGTGGATGTATCAAACGTGGCAAGGTCGATCGCCCAGTGGTCTCCTGGTATGTATGAATAAATGGGTCGCAAGGGATGGAAGCCTTTTTTCACGATGTTAAACTTTTGGCAACCAGGGCATGACTTTACGAGTTCTACCGCATCTTGCAAAATGGTGTTCCAGTGTATTCCTTTCGTGTATTGAAGGTATCTCACTATATGCTCAGCTCCAGCATGACCGATCTCATGGTGTGCATCTTCCAGTTCTTTGGGACGATCCTTCTCTGGAGGTGTCAAGATATCTGTTGGTGCTTTGTATGTCGGCATCTTGAAGGGGCTTTTACGGGAAACACGCTTACCACCAACACGGAGTGCAGTGATACGAGGATGCTTACCCCCCTCCAGCTTGTCATTTGGGGTGAACAAGCGTGAAAGGTGATCAGGCAGGACATTTTGAAGTCCAGGTAAGTGAACCACGTTAAACGTGTATTTGAGTAGGGTGTCAAGCCAGTTTATCATCATAGCGTTAGCTACCTTTTGAGTATGTAGATAGCATAGAGCACGATGATCGGTATATAAAGTGAATGGGTTTCCCCACAAATATTGATGGAATTTACGCAATGCAAACATGACGGCTAGCAGTTCACGCTTGGTAGCGGAATAGTTACGTTCAGAGGATGAGAGGGCATGGGCCACGAAGGATATATAGCGCTCTTTACCGTCAATGCGTTGAAACAATGCAGCGCCAATGCCATAGTTGGAGGCATCTGTGGCCACAAAGAACGGTTGCGAAAGACAGGGTATTCCAAGAGCACATCAGCTTCTAAAGCATGCTTGAGCTTGTTAAAGCGTTGCAAGTGCTCATCATTCCAGATACCGTGTAATGACTCGAGGTTGCGGAGACGATCCAAGGGTGCTCGTATAGCTGCTACGTTGGGTATATGTTCCTGAAAGTAGTTGACGATCCCAAGGAAACGTTGGATATCTTTGCCGGTTTTGGGTATAGGCCATTCCAGCACATTGGTGAGTTTGCGTTTGTCAAGGGCGATGCCTTTATGGCTAATAGCAAAGCCGAGAAGATAAATGTGTGTTTGTGCCATGTGACATTTGGCGGGATTGAGAATGAGATTGGCATCAGTCAATGCTTGTATGGCTTGTTTGACGTGTTGTGTGTGTGTTAGCATGTCAGGTGAGTGAATCACAATGTCGTCAACGAATGTTTGTACGAATGGCATATTTTCAAAAATGCGGTGCATGACACGTTGGAATTTGGAGGATATAGGTTTTAGGCCGAATGGGCAGCCTTGGAACATGTATTGACGGCCATTGTGCGTGAAGGTCGTTTTATGTTAATCCTCTGTTTTGATTTTGAAACGATGGAATGCATTCGTTAAGTCAAGGGTGGTGAAGATTTTTGATCCACGTAGTGCCTCGAATATATCACGGATCAATGGCAGCGGATATTTGTCATCGGGTAGGTAGCGATTAATGTGCCGTGGATCCAGACACGGTCTCATGCCGGTTTTGTTGCCCTGTGCATCTTTTTTGTGTGCTAGAGTGAGAGGGCTATTCCATGCATTGTTCACAGGTGCTCTAATGATGACACCATCATCCAACCATTTTTTGACAGCAGCATCGACAGCAGGTCTTAGACTGAATGGAATGGGGTATTGACGATGACAGGAAGAGGTTACGCCTGGTGTAGGTAGCTCTATCACAGATTCTTCCAGATTACAATACGACGTTTTGGAAATACGTGCATTGGCTTCCATAAAGGGTTTGATTTGGCGTTCAAAGTCATGTCGCTCATTAGGTGTGCCTGCTGGGGACTGATTAGGCTCATTGATTTCTTGTTCAACCATATCCAAAGTGGATGGCGAATCCGAAAACAAGCCCTCATCATCCCATTTAAAGGCTAGTCCGGTTAGAGCGATGCCGATTAGTGGCATTAGGTCCTTGCCTATGATCACATCATCATGTGCGAGATTCATAACCTCAAAGCTAAACGTTGGTTTATGACTATTGTAGCTAATTTGCAGAGGTGCTGTGGTGCCAATTCTTGAACGGGCATCTCCACTACCGGCATACCATATTTTCCCATCCACGTGCTTAATAGACCAATTGTTTGCATCACATAATCTTTTATTCACAACAGAAATCTCAGCACCAGAGTCAATTAATGCTAGGCAACGCTTATTCTGTATAAGGATGGGTGAACGGATTAGCGTTTCTGATTCATGGTGTGTTGAGGTATTGCCTAATTGCTTACCGGTTGCAGCCTGATCAATGTCAGCCATGTCTTCATCAAAATCTTGCAGGGCTTCATCAGCGGGGTGCGACACTTCAGGGGAAGATTCCACAGTCATGGTGTTGAGTTGCAGATTCAATAACTTGAGCTCCTTTTTTCTCTTGTGAGCATCACGGTACTCCTGGCAACGGTGTCCCTTGTCCCATTTTGCACCGCAATGGACACATTCACCACGTTTGAAACGGTCTTCAGCAATCGTGGTAGAGTCCTTGCTTGTCGACTTGGTCTTGTTGTTGGCCTTCTTGCAGTCTTCGGGACGATGTTCCACATAGCGATTGTGGTGTGGGCACCAGTGCTTGGTCTTGTTGGATAATGTTTTGCGACGTTGCGAAGACGATTCACTTTGTCCTGGATTCATGCGCTTTTTGACGGAGACACGAGCAGCAATACGAAGGACTTCTTCAAGATTTTTGGGCTTACGCTTGTGATGATGTGCATGCCAAACGATACTCACGTTGTCTTGGATATGATGATGCAACGAAGCAAGAAAACGCATTGCCAAACCTTGATTATCGTCTAGGCCACCCTCTCTAGCCGCATTTTGGAATCTGGTTCCATATTCAACGACATCTTCTCCTGGGTGCATTGTCATGTTGTAAACTTCAGTTGCTTTGGCTAGCTCCGTATCGATTGCTTGGAAACGCTTCTTGACAACCTTGCAGACCTTGCTCCATGGGTAGTCCTTGCCTTGTAGCTTCGTTTCATACCACAGATCCAGATGATGTGGGAATGCCAAAGACAACCATTTGGCCCATTGATTGTTGATATGGTCAGAGGTATTTGCTTCCACGATCTTGCGAAAACGACCCAAGAAATGATCCACCGTTTCATAAATAGGCTTGCTTGTATCCTTGTTAGCAGATCCAGCCAATTGGAAGAAGGGAACGTCCTTTGCTGTCATACGATCTACTGGCTTGGCTTCCGTGGAGGTAACAGTGCTTGTAGTGGGAGCAGTGATATCGTCACTTTTCTTGACACCATACACCTCGTCATAGGTTTCCTTGAATTGAACGAGAGTCTTACGCGTCTTGGAGATTTCGGCTTGATGCGCTTGGAGGTTTTCAGTGGTTGCCGTAGGTAATGCTTCGTTGTATGTTCTCAGCAACTTGTCCAACTTGTCTTGATAGTGAGCAATGATCGCCAGTGTTTCTTCCTTGGAATCCTTCTTGTTGCGTTTGCCGTTATGCGACTTTTCATGCTTGCTCTTATTCTTGTTCTTGTGCTTGCGATTGCCTGAGGAAGTATCAGTGGTACTGCCACCTTCATTCTCTGGGGCTTCTTGCATGGGCGTGTCTTGGTTTTGTGATTCTCCGGTTTGAGTGATGGTATGGCCTGCTTCTCCTTCGTCATTGACACGTTGGGTGTTGTCGTTGGTAGGATCGGTAGGATTGGTAGGATTGGTAGACATGATGTAGTAGACAATTCAACGTAAAAAATGAGATATTTCAAAATAAAAGAAGATGGAAGTACGTTGAGAATCAATATACTGTATTCAACTGCTGTTATCAGCTACAACTATAACATGTCTTATATACGTTTCTATGATGCTTGTGTAATTGGGTTACGTGGAGACGGGATGTACATATAGGGATGTCGGGTAAACATAGGTGATGGATGGCGTATGTATATGTGTGAATACTGGTGATGGCGTTCTCCTTGTGTATGGATGCTGGTGTTGGCGTAGTCATTGTGGTACCTTCACTTGCTAGCGTGTACTTGATGATGATCCTTGCGTGTATTGGTACTTGAAATATCACAGTGTCCATCATCAAACAACGTGCAGCACGCAATGGTGCTTTGACGAATTTCCTGCGACACATGTTAACGAAGAAGAAACAAGCAAATGAGCTGGTTGAAGACATGACCGACGTGCAACTTAGCTGTATGATTGAACCAAGTGCGTCGGATACAAATGCCTTCCTTGTCCACAGCTTTGCACTCGATGGCATCCGTTATACGGTAAGCTATACCTTTCATCCTCGATCCAAATATGACTCTCATCCATATCAATCCACTTCATACAGGTCACTATGAAACATGACACATCCTCAGATACCACGAAAGTCATGGCATGCTCATGTCTAGATTACAAGCGTCACAACAAGGCATGCAAGCACATGTTCCTTCTTGCACGTTGGAATCCAGCTTACGTTGTTAATCGTGATTATCAACCACAAAGGCTCACTATAGAACTTAATCCTTCCTCTCCTTCTCGCCCTCCTTCTACATCGCGAGCCCATGGTCCGAACAATGTCCCTGCATCCTCTTCCACCACCGGCAATGACACCAATGATAATACTTCCATGGATAATCCTCGTGACACCATCAAGTCCCAAATCAACAGGTTCAAACGCTCACTCGATCAAGGATCATTCAATAATGAAAAACTTCTTGATATTATTGGCAAACTGGACAATCTTCAATCTGAACTCGATCAAGCTCGTATACTACCACCAAACGCTAGACTCCCTCCACAACACCCATGCAAAAGATCTCGAACTAGAAAATAAACCATATTATTATCCATTTCGCTTTCCTTAACGCACCCATTCCCTTGAGATATCATGTATAACTACTTAGCTTTTGTTGGCGTAGAAAGCACACTGTATATTGACACCATAAGTATAGTAAAGGAAAAAAAAGTCGACTTCAGCACGTGTTTTGTGTATGATAACTGGTCTGCTTGCTGCAATAGATTCACTGAGCATAATAACGTTTTTGTTGAAAGTCGCAAGGCGGTGGAAGTGTGTGAGGTGGGCCTAAGACGTGTGCTGTATAACAGGTGGCCAAAGCTGCGATCGCTCCATGTGTTTGCCAGATCTTCAGAATCGCTCAGATCGAAGCCGAATAAAGTCGAATGCACTCATCTGGCCGAGATCTATGACGTACATGTCGTAGATCGGTATGTCGTGTCCAAGATGTGTCAATGGGAGGGTGCGATGTAAAAAAAAAAGTAGGCTGGCGGAAGAAAAGTGAGAAATTTTCTAAGTTGAAAAGTGGGGGGATTTAACGGGGTTGTACGCAAGGGGTATATAACCATAGCTTACATGCACCTGTGCTTATCATGGATGGTAAATGACTATAGATGATGGATCCCAATCTCTAAACTTTGATACGATATGTACTGTCACAAACGAACAATGAGAAAATGGTCGATATATTGGGTGCCCATAGGGTAGAATGGGGGAGGGGTAGACTACGAAAATAGGGAGAACAGTACAAGATGGAAAGTGAATCAATAAAATGATGTATGAGCATCATTATTATATTCTGTAATTCCGCCTATTACATTTGCAATGTATCATGTCCTTCTCGAAGCAGATCGTCCTTCAATAGCATACACGCACGCACAGTGTCTGGGCCCAAGGATGAGCGAACAGGCGAAATGAGCCGTTTTCCTCGAGAAAAGATTCTCTCTACTGGAGCACTTGAACCTATCAATAGATACCCCACCCAAATACCAAAGCCATCAATACCATTATATAAAAGCTTAAACGTTATACATACCTGGGATTGCCAAGTAGTCACGGGCGACCTTTGCCAATACTGGATACACGGCTAAAGACTCCTGGTGCTTCCACCATAGCAATGGATACTTTATACGATGGTTAATGGGGCGTGCCAGATACTCTTCCAATTCATTTCGGTCCACATTGCCCCCAGACTCAGCCATGCTTCGAAAAAGCCTTGCAAAAAGCGGGTCGTCATGCTCCATTTCGGAACCTTCCTCATCCATACTAGCTCCACTAGTGCTACCACCTTGATCACTATCCGATGTGTTTTGATTTGCAAGTGCACGGTATTCGAAATATTGGCTTTGACAGAAATTCTTCCACGTCTCCTTGTTTTCTTCAGTAAATCCGCCAATCTTACCATATACCTCAAGTTTCATTCTTGGATCAAGGACTACGTTTAGAGAAACGTACCACATAGGTTGTGACATTACATTATTATTAATATGTTAATTGGAATGAAATAATCAGAAAGTTTAAAAATAATTTAAATATCGAAGTTAAATTAAAAATCTGAATTTTAAGATTTTATTGAATTATTAAAAAATTTGAAATAAAAAATAAATTTAAAATATATAAAAGGATTAATTTTTTGAAATAATGAAAAAAAAGAACGTTTCTCTTAGGTATTAGGGATATGTACCACATATTGCTCCCAAGTGGAAGGTCACTTACTTGTTGGAGTTCAACATATAGGCGAAAGGTCAGTTCTGTTATAGTAGTCCTGGATTTTCAAATAACATGCTTCAGCAGCATAGGAGATTGCAGTCTTGTCAGTTTCCCGGAGGTATTTGTCTAATTGATCCATCATAAGGTTGAATGATGGCACTACATAGCCAATGGTTGGGTATCCAGCCGCACGCAAAAGCTTTGTTGCAGATTGAAATGTCTATATCCAATATTGAACGATCGGTTAATGGAATTCCATTTTTACATTAGAATATACCTACATCCAATAACTCTAAGAGCTCTTCCAAGATAGTCCATTCAGTAGGGATGATCTGATATTCCACCAACTTTACATCGTCCTCACAAAGCCGGTTAATTGCCACTCTCAATTTCAATGCCACATCAATCATATCGGCAGTAGAGCTCCACCGTGTCTTGCAGTCCAAAACTACTGGCAGCCGAGGGTAACCTGGTATTGCAGATATTTTTTCGAAAAGCTCCTGCTTCTTTTTGACTGAGAAATGGATAGAGCGGACAATGAAACGCAGCTACGGATAGAGGAATTAGCGGCAAGAAAATTGGTGTAAACACAAAATTGGGTCATACCTTTTCCATAATATTCCGCACATCTGCTCCTTCAAGTAGCTTAGGTGGGGCAAAATCGTCATCATCCTCCTCCTCCTCGTCATCATGTGACAGCTGCAAGTCGTGGTGTTGGTCATTACCCTCAAGCTCCTCTAATGGCATCTTCAATGTATCCATCGCTGCTGTTACACCAATGTTGATGATATGTGCTATACAACGATGGTGCTGCTTTTTCGCATCGAAGACAACTCCATCCTTCTGCCACCATTCCTTTTGTAGTGTCTCAAGCATGGTGTCGTTATTCGTTGCGTTATCGGTGGTAATTGCGAGTATCTATAAATATACATAGCACGAAGAGGAAATGGTACTTGTTAGCCAAATGCCAGATACATTGCGTTGAATCACTGGCCTTTGTATGTATGTTCAAGTCTTTCATTGATTTCATAAAAACATGTGCAAGGGACTTCCCGTCATGGGCACCAGTAAACCAAATGAAATCCAGTAGGATTTGCTTCAACCTCCACTCCTTGTCAATGAAATGGCCTGTAATACCCATATATGCCTCGCGTGCTGGAGATGTCCACATGTCGATTGACACTGATATCTTTGAATCAAGCTCCTTAAATTGTGAAGCATCCAGCAGATTTAGTAATATGCACTGAGTGAATGACCTCAAATGGGATAATACTTACCTGGAGCTCCTCTTGTAGCATCTTTCGTTTTTGACCACACATCTTTATAATATCTTTTCGAATAGTATTACCCGTGAATGTTTGGGCATCATAACGTAAAGTGGAAATCATTTTTCGAAAGTAGGGATCGTTGACCTCAGTAAAAGGTTTGTCTCTTGCAACAATCCATTTGACCAACGCTTGTCGAAAGGATTCTGTTGTATAATAGGCAAAGATGTTTCCTCTAAAGTGTGATACGTAATAGGTAAATTGTAAGAACTCTGGTATATCTGCATCACATATGAGGAAAGTACTTACTTTGACTTATCACGATTACTTGCAAGTGCTGTTTGCCAGTCTCTAAAATGTGTCTTGATCATATGGCCTTTCGCTAGCTTTGTACTTCCGTCAGCACATTTCACGATGACTTTATGAACAGATTCTCCTTGCGCGCTATATCCATCAAAGAGAAGATTTAGTGAAAGTAACTATAAGCCAGGTTGGCAAGCTCGTTATCAAGCTCTATACAATACTTACTTGACAACTTTGCCACAAAGATTACATCCAGCTTTCTTGTTAAGAGTTTTCCGATCCAACCTCGAAAAAAATTGCCACACAAGGCTAGGCATACGCTCTGTAGAGCTCTGCCTGCTTAACAGACTGGCTCCTGAAACTGACATAGGGTTCCCTTGACTACCTGAAACTGACATCAGGTTCCCTTGGCTACTAGCAGTATCCATATCATCATCCACGTCCTCGATGACGTTGCTTGCTCTTCGTTTCGATGGCCTTCCTAGACGAAGATCCATTTGGATGTATCAAACAAACAGAGCGCTAGACAAGTGGCTGCCTTGTAAAAATTTTTAAATAACAGGGGCTTTAATCTCAGCTAACCACAGTCATCATTCTGGATTAAAAACCAGCTTCTACGTATACACTATGTATAGATTTTCAGCAACTAACTACTATTACTAGCTGCTCATACTCATGTCAGGATGAGTTTGTATCTAATACTATCTTGAAGGACATGGTCTCATAATTCCTCTCCATAGGCACTCCACTGTCGTCCTCGGATGCTGTCCCTACCAGGTTCCTTGCTGCATCTCCGACCCATCTTAGATACAGTTCATGCTCCCCACCCTATCTCCCATCGCGGAACATGGATGCGAACAAACGCTGGTCAGCAGCAGCAGAGGCGAGCATCACTGCGCCCTCCATCCTGTATCCAGTATAGGATATGATGGCGTAATGGCCATGACCAGGTTCACACCATTTGGGAACTCGTCTTGATAAAGGTGCTGGCATGCAATGAAGGTGGCCAATGCCTTTTTTGCACTGCCGTGATACTTCCCCTTGTGGTATGGAGATGCGCTTAGTACTATCTGCATGCTATGCTTGATCATGGATGAGGCAAACACGTTTCTGGCCTGTTGGTTGTGGTTGGCAAATGGTGCCAAACATGGTGGTAGGATATAACTCCTCGTACTCATCCATGCTAGCCTCGAAGGCAGGTAGTAGGATATAATTCCTTGTACTCATCCATGCCATCCCGATTCATTGTTCGGGATAATTGGAATGGTTTTGGCAGGTATCCGAATAGGTGTAAGAACTTAAAACGAGTAGTTTAGCTATTTTAATGTATATTTTAGAATTTAGATTCTTTAGGAATCATTGAATTTAAGCGATGTAGCTATAAACTTGCTACGATGCATACTACGGAGCGTTGATGTAGATTACTAGTTACCCATAGCTCTAAAGTAAAGGTCTACTGTGCGCTCGAATTCTTGAAATATTGAATCCCATTGAGTTTGTATGCATATGTTCTTCTTTCTTGCAACTTCAGCTGCGACTTCAGTTACCATCTCGGGCACCAGCTTCCAAAAAACGACGCCTGCCTAGCATTGATGACGATAAATCATCCATTGATTATACCAATAAATGAGTTGTGACAAATTTGGTCCAAAAACAGTAGCAATCAGCATACCTTCTCTGTAAGCTTTTTGCTTGAAACTTTAGGGAAGAAAAAAATAAGCTCACGCCATTGGAATGCATTTCCAAGGGTAGCAAGACGCTTGCCAACCTTCATTGCTGTGCGCATCCTGTTAGAGCGTCTCCAATGGTGGAGCCAAGTGCCAAATTGACTCCGGTTTTACATGGTCAGATCTCCAATGGTGGAGTCAAGAGGGGAGTCAATTTACACGGTGAGTCAAAATTACTGCCAAACCGTGTAAAATAGACGGCGCCGACTAAACCGTGTAAATACCACGTCACATCTTTTTTATGCTATCTCTAACCATATCAACGCTTTCTTAGCATTACGTTATCTTCTTTAACCATATCAACTCTTTCTTAGCATTACATTATCTTCTTTAACCATAACAATAAATGGTTTTAAATCGATATATATACAGTGCCCGGCAAAATTGTTCAAATGTTTTGTACTTTCACATAAATCGTCACATAGAGCTTCCATTTATGTAAATAACATAGACATATTAAATGTCTTCTGATAGCTTATCTTCTCAGGTACATCCCAGAACTCACGTGACATGTGTCACATTGAAATTAATGCAGATATCGGTGATTGAAAGTGGTCAATGTATCTGAACAATTTTGCAGGTACTTGACAATGGTTTATTTAGTACTTAGTATGCCCCCCCTTTGCCTTATAGCAAGCTTCAATACGTCTTGGCATACTCTCTACAAGTTTTTCACAGTATTCCTTCGTCATACACTTAATCCATACATAAGAAATTCTTTCCCAGAGCTCAGTGATGGACTTGGGTGGCTCATCATAGAGAACCAGCTTGCGTTTGAGCTCTGCCCACATATGCTCAATAGGATTAAGGTCCGGAGAGTATGAGGGCCAAGGCAGAACTTCAACCTGGTTATCCTGGAACCATTGGGTGGCCTTTCGCGACTTGTGCTTGGGGTCATTATCTTGTTGAAAGTTGATATCCTTTACTTCAAGGCCATAGTATTCCAAGGACTGCTTGAATTCATCATCTAAAATGCTGCAGTAAAGATCACAATCCATGGATCCTTGAATTCTGGTAATAAACCCAGGTCCAGACCACGAGAAACAGCCCCACAACATAACGCTTCCGCCACCATGCTTGTATGTTGGTAGGGGATGATAGCAAGGATAACAATAAAAGTACTGTGAGACTGAATAGATAGATGGGGATCCTTTATTGAACATCCTGTCCTTATATACTTTTCATATATTGAAATACAGCTAGAATAGATCCCATCTCCGCTTACACATCCTTTCTAGAAACTACCTTGGATATCACACCGCCACCATGCTTGTATGAATGGATGATATTGCGTTGGCATAATTTACCATCCGGATCAATCCAAGTCCAATGAAGCCCATCACTGCCTAAACGGTTCACTTTGGTCTCGTCACTGAATACAGGATTTCCGAGATGAAAGTCCCCCTAATGATAAAAAGTTAAAGGTCCATGATTTATTGTTCACAGTTAAGGATTCTTTTTTCATGCTCAAGCATTGTTTGTTCGAGGGGGGTCACATGATGGTTCGTGGGTGAGGTGGTTGATTTAATGGGCGATGATCTTTTTCTCACGGTGGATGACAAAATGTTCGCGGTTGGCGACTTGATATTCAAGGGCCGACATTCTTTATTCACAGTTGCATGATCACTGTTAGCAGATGACTGATATTTCTTAGAGACCATGCCTTTTATATTCACCACCATGGTCTATTTATTCAAGCATACTACAGGATTTCCGAGATGAAAGTCCCCCTAATGATAAAAAGTTAAAGGTCGACGATTTATTGTTCACGGTTAAGGATTCTTTTTTCATGCTCAAGCATTGTTTGTTCGAGTGGGGTCACATGATGGTTCGTGGGTGAGGTGGTTGATTTAATGGGCGATGATCTTTTTCTCACGGTGGATGACAAAATGTTCGCGGTTG